>CM024763.1:30259617-30318191 GCA_014218235.1 Colocasia esculenta | reverse complement strand
GGTATTGGGTTGGAGGGGGAGTTTGCTGATACTGAGGCTGGGCTTGTTGTGGCTGTTGGGGGTGTTGGACTGGGGCCCTAAACATTTGAGGGTTGTTTGGCTTGAAGGCTGGTTGCTGCGATTGGTGAGGCCTAGTGTTGGGGTTAGAGTTTGGGCAGTATGAAGAAGTGTTCGGGTTGCCCATGGCACTCACCTACTCGTGCTACATAACCCCTTCAGTCGTGGGACCACCAGTCGGGGGATTGCCATTGCTCTTCTTCAATGTTCTGGCTTTTAGCTCAAACTAGCCATAATAGGAGAGTCCTTTAACTAGGTCTGAATGTACCGGGCTCTCTCATAATGTTCATCTATAGTATTCAATTGTTCATCTCCAGGATGTGTCTGAACTGGGGGGTAGCATTTGCCATGATCATCTTAACTTGTTCAGACTCAGACAGTGGATCCCTTAATCTTTCAGCCAGTGCCCTCCACCTATCAACATAGTGCAAGAAATCCTCATCCACCTTCATTTTTTCAACCATAAGGTCGGTGATGGACAAGGAGGGGCCGACCCGATCTCTATACTTCTGCAGGAATTTCCTTTGTACTACCTCGAAGTCTTCAGCATCAACTGGTTCTAAAGAGTAGAACCACTCGAGGGTGGGACCATCTAGAGATCGCTGGAATAGGAAAGCAAGAGCACAATTATCGTTCTGCCAGAAGGAAGATTTGTACATGAATTCCTTGATATGTACGAAGGGGTTGCCGGTGCCATTGTAGCAGCGGTAGACCGGCAGCTCAGAGGGAGGAAGATGGAAGACTAACATAGAAGGAAGGGCTAGCTCAAAAGAATCATTGGGTGTGGACACCCTCTTCAAGTCTTGCTCCAACTGACTCACCTTTTCCAGGAGGGCTTGGGTGAGTTGATTGGAGGACGATTTGTGAGGCTCCCCGGAAGGATGAGGTTGGGGGGCACTCACTTGAACGGAATGGTAGTGGGGAGGTGCGCCAACGGGTGCGAAAGCATGGGCCGGAGCCCGAGGGGGGTAAGTGGGCCTCGCCGCGGTGGGGCTTGGTCAGACAAGGGAGGGCCTCCCAACACAGATGTGGGGGCGAGAATGTGTAATAGAATTGGCCCGCGAGGGGGCAGGGGAGGCTCAGACCGTCGGGTCCCGAGTGGGTTCATAGAAAACACCAGTGTTTGGTGGGAGATTGAATAGGTTTGGAGATGGATTTCCCCTTCAGAGCAGCTTGAACCTCTTGGAGTTGAGAGGATTGGAGTTCTGGCGGAGGTCCACTAATTGGGATAGATTGATAGAGCAGAGGCATTTCCAGCAACATGCCTCGAGGAAAGGTGGGGAACTGTGAATCTACCGCATGGACTTGCAAAGTAGATGGATCTGTGGGGGCTCATTGGGGATTGTGCAAGTGGTTGGGTGGAATCATACACCTCATCATAGACATCTTCATGGTAACCCATATCTTCGTACTCGACCATTCCGAGGGATTTACCTGAACGAAGCAACATGGATTTTAACACACAAAATTTATTACAACAACTACTCAAACAAGTTTGAGAGAAGAAGTTAATGACTTTTAATCAAACACTTGGGGATGCCTACGTCCAATTACTTGTTTCAATATGATTCAATGTGGGTTTTATTGCAATGATTTCACTCCAATGTAGGTAAGAGCCTAGATGGGGATGATGAGAACTCCGGGTTAACTAAGCATAGTCCTTCACAATGTATGTATTCTAGCACAGGTCTCCAGGGTGGTACAACCTACTCGGTCCACCGTGAGGGAATCCACGGGGTACGGAGATTTACGGAGGTCCCAATGAGGATTCTCTAGTCCAATGAGGCGGAATGCCTAATGGAGAGATAGCCCTCACCGAGAGAGGTGTTTGGATCCTAGTGCAAGGAGGGAAGGAGGTCCCTCAACCGAAGTATGCCCTATAATGTAGAAGAATGTGAGAGATGTCAGAAACCCCTGCTCTCTGTGACAGATAGAAACGCGACAAGTTCAGTCGTCGCACTTCAAGCTAAATCACGACCGTTCAGTTGGTCGCAGATCTAACAACTCGCAGAAGCTATAAGAGCCGCGACAACTCCCTCCGATTTCTGTCACAAATCGTGACGAGGTAACTGTCGCACAACAATAAAAAATGTGACGTCTGAATACGTTGCGATTCCAAAAGCACCCAAGACTTATATGAAAGCAGTAAATCACGTAAACATGCTATTCAACCAACCAGTTAGAGTCAAGTAGGAGTCAAACAAAGATGCTTTCTTCAGATAAAGGTAGGTAAATGGGGAGGGGAGCAGGATGATGAATTTTTTTAATTAAACTTTATGGAGAGAGAGAAAAAGAAACAGTAACACAACTTGGTAATGGCGGGGAGATCTCAAAGAAATACTGCGTGGGGTACGAGGAAAGGGGAGTTGTACCGCGTGGGGTACGAATGAAGGGACACATGTGGGTGTCGAAGGAGGGGCGCGCGTGGATGCCGAAGGAGGGGTAACACAACTAAAATAAAAGAAGTCCCACTATGATCGCCAATTTGTGAATGTGTTTTTCATTCAAACACCCCACAAAGAGTAATTAAACAAAAAGGGATAATAAAAATATGAATGAAAGAAGAAAGGAGAAGGAGAAAGTGCGTGTGTGCACGAAGATGGAGGTGTGATCGCTAGGTACATGAGGGTACCGAAGGAGTGAGTAAGGACGGGTTTACTTACCTTCACCCAAAGATCGCGGGAGTTGAATGTTGGTGGGTTGACTTCTACTCCAACCGGCCGGCCGGTAGAGAAGACTTTAGCTCGATGGTTGCCTTGCAAAAATGAAGAAGACACACAAACAAGTGAAAGCAATATTAGACTAAGTTGTGTGGCATGAAATTCAAATGAAGATGAGAAAAATGCAAGAGCATGGGCTTGAACACACCTTGTGGAGGTGGTGTTAAACCCCTAAAGGAATGGGTGTGAAGTGAATGAAGTGTATCTGAATATGAAGTGTGAAATGAATGAACTAATGATGATGAATTAAAGAAAATAATGAAAGGGAAAAAATCAAAGTTGGCGAGGTGAGCCCACTGCCGTGGATGGACGAAGTGGAAGAAGCTTCCTCCTCCTCGCTCAAATGCACTTGAGAGGAAGAAGAACTAATGCTCCAAGAAATGCAGACTTGGAATGGCTTGAGGAAATGGCTCTTCTCTTTAAAGCTCGGAGTCTGACTCTTCAGTGCGGCAGGGCTTCGCCGTAGTGCTTAGGATCTTTTTAAAACAATGGCCTCGAGGGTCTTTTATGGGTCGAGTTTCGTAAAATCGCGATGGACACAGTGGTCGCCTATTGGTGTATATCGCGACCGACCAATGCATCGCGTTTCACAAGATTGACTTACTCTGAATAAGACTTTCCAAACATCGATTATAGCAAGTTTTAGAATCGCAACGACATAGACTGTCACGTTTTAACACTTCCAATACCGATTGATTCTTTCCAAATTTAATAAATGGAGATGTTGAATCGCAACGACAAAAGTGGTCGCGTATTTGAAAGAATCGATCATCTGATAGGAAGTCGATCTTCGTAATCGATGGAAGGTTAGAAACACGACGGACCATGTGGACGCGATTCAAATTAGCAAGAAAATCTTTCCAAAAACAATTTTGGAATTGCCATAATTCGAAATTAGAAACTTTTAAATGTGACGACTTGGCCGGACGTGATTCAAAACAGGGTAAGCATCATAAATGGAAGTGTAATACGTGACGATTTGACCCATCGTGGATCAATATCTTGAAATCGTGACCACTGTGTCCGTCGCGAATCATGTTGTGCACACTGAACCCTTAAAAGGCCCTTAGAAAAATTCCTAAAAATTTTAGAAAAATTCAAAAAATAGGAAAATTACTCAAGAGGTTAATTGAAGAGAGCCACTTTGAGGCATTACGGTATAACATAAAATGTACTCAATATATTGTCAAAACGGCGTGTCTACAATGGCTAGTGTGTTTTGTCCAGATAAGGGCTTTACTGTCTGTTTGTGTAGTTTAGTGGCGTGCTCGAAGCGCGCTTAGCGAGTTTGTGACCGTGTTTGGCTGTGTCGATTGGCGGTACTTGTAGACCCCCATCCTTCTGATTTACTTACTTTAGTACTTGCACAGTGATTATTTTATTTTATTCCTTCTCAGTTAGTAGTCTTTACTTGAGTTATTTCCGCCATTCCGCTTGGTATAGTTAGCTTAGTTGCTTTAGTACTGTTGTTCTTCCTGCTTAGTTAGTTGCACTGTTCGAACCGATGAGGGGTTGGGTTCCCTACTGGGCTTCGTTCGCGAAGATCATTTACCTTATTTCCTTCCCAATTTGAGTTCACGAGAGTCAATGCTTGTGTTCGGACGGTCAGCGTTGTGCCACTTGTGGTCAGCAACATTATAAATGGTTAGTATTTCCTTTTACACTTGAATTATTATCTGGGATATTGTGCATATTTCTTTTCCACTATTGCACTTGTTTACTTGTTTAGCTATTTAAACCTATTATATATTTCACTAGAGATATTTTTTAACTCTTCAAAGGTTTTCGGATCCGTGGGTGGCGATCCAAAGGTCGAGTACTTGGAAGGTTCTTGGTATCAGATTCTTAGGTCGTTACAGATAAAATAGCCAAAACCATTCATCTTTTTCATCCTTCTCCCAAAACCCTAATGGGGCCAAGAAAAGGGTCTCCTGTCACGTCCTAATAAATGTCCATTTATCGGATATGACAGAAAAACAGGTAAAAGAAATAGAACTTATACTTCATTCATCTAATATCGTCTTAGCGGAAGCTTAAGTACATAACACTCCTCATTATTGTCTATAATAGGAGCAAGGGAAAAAAAAAAAGGAAACTTATTTACAACTCATCACTAAATTACTAAAGAAAAATAAAGTTGTTGAACTTCTGAGGACTGGTTGTCCCGCTCAGCACACTCCCCCCCTTTAAGCATCACCCTCATCTTAATCACCTGAAATGGTAGGATTATCTGAGCTAACTAGCCCAGTAGGATTCAATTCTTCTAATAATAATAATAAAAAGATGTTCAAAGATGAGGATAAGAAATCTGACTATTGTCAACACTGAATTTCAAAGATAATTGAACAAGCATGTCAACTAGACAATAAATGTAGAACAGAAGTACTGAATTACGAATACATGGCCAAGAATCCATGATAACATTCATGTTCTGATTCAAATACATGTTCGCACATGTAAAGATAACATGATGACTAATCAAGCTTGTATTGATGCAATGCCAAGCATCCACAGATCCTTTACCGTTCCGTACGGCCACTAAACGAATTCGGGTGCTCCTCCCAGGACTGGACCAGCCCTATTTGCACAGGCATATGTCTCAAATGAGTCGAAAGACCCACAAATTGTCATCATAATTCATTCTTGCACGGTTTCAAGTAGGGATATATAAGTGATCAAGGTTTCTCACAGAACAGAGATTCAAGTTACAATGTAAACACTTACAGAAAATTGGAGACAAGCAGTCATATGTACTGGAGATGTTCAAAGACATTCCATAGTGAAATATGGATGACATTTAAATGATCTTTCTCGAGGATACAACAGTTGGAATCCAAAGAAATAAGGGTAACAACTAGTGGGGTCAATACCAAGGTGAGTCATCAAAAGCTTGCACAAGAAAAGGTGCTGGAAAGCAAGACTGGACAATGTATGTCGACAGCCAGAGGGTGGCTGCCGACAGCCACTGTCTTCCAGAACCAAGTTTCTAGAGTCTGGCAACTGCCTATCGATAGGCCAGGGTCGGCTGTCGACAGGTGATGGGCTATCTGTCGACAGCTACTGGTGTTCTGCACAATCTGGGTTCTGGAAGCATGGTTCCTATCGACATGTGGGTTTTGGTTGTCGACATGTGCAGTGTAGACTTCCAAAAAACATGCAAAACTACCACAAGATACTCTACTAAGTATTCCTATGATTCCTAACATGACTACAACATCAAATGAATCTGATTCATACCTCAAAACACCATGTCACAAGAAGATAAGGAAATGAACGAAAGGAATTCAAACTGTACACATGGATGGCTAGAAACTTAGAAAAACAAAGTACTGGAAGTACAACTCATCTAAACAATAGTTGCTTGCATCCAATAGATAGATTTCTACAGATACACATTCTAAAAGATGATTACAGGGAATGGACACACAATTCAAAAGGTGTTTATGGAGTCAACGACAAGTGTGTAAGGGTTTAAATAGCTAAACATAAGACTCTTTAGCACGATTAGGAGATAAAAATGAGAAAAGAAGGAAGGAATCCTACCTGACTGGAAAGAGTAAGAGGCCTTCTTTTCTTCAACATATAAGTCTACAACAGCAAAAGATGGAAGCAGCCACGGCAAGTGCAGGTGAAGAAGTTGCCACTATTGGCCTTTTGGTACGGCATCAAGCTAACCTAGAGGGGGGTGAATAGGTTTTTCTGAAATCTGAAATAGAAACTTAAACACAGAAAATTAACACTTGAAGTTTGGTTAGTTGAGTGTGATAAAGAGTAGCAGTGCAGAAGCAAATAAACAATCACACAGAGGACACAAAGAATTTATCCTGGTTCGGCCCTTCCCACATGAAAGTCCTACGTCCAGTCCCCAAGCAATCTCTTGGGATTTTACTAACCAAGGGTATAGTCCCCCTCAAGGACAATACAACACCCAGCACCCCAGCTGGTCTTCTTCTCTTTCCCGGGAAAGAAGGCAACCCACTTCTTTTACAGGTCAAAATGCCAACCTCCTGATACAAACCCCAGTGCGGTTCTGCTAGAAACAAACCCCTAGCTAGGTTCTACATTGTATACAGTCCTACAGCTGGACAAAGATCTTTCTTAGAAAAGAAAGAACAGACCAAGAGCTATTACAAGATGAACACTAAGAACTCTGGCTCTCAGCCACAGACTCTCCCCTAGATTTACAATGACCACAGAGAGAGAGAGTGAAGAGAGGAAGGCTTGAAAGCATTTGAAGACTTCTGCTATGAAAAGTTTCTCTTGATTTTGGCTCGAGTTCTTCTCTCATTCTTTGAGTGTATGTGGAGTTGAGGTTCCTCACAGGATGTACACTCCTTGAAAAAATCTTCAGGAAAGGTCTGCCTTTTCTTCTTCAGCCTTGCTTCATCTTTAATAAGAGAGGCTTTGAATAGATCCGTTGGAACTCTTCTAGTCGTTGCTGATCTTTCTATTCTTTTTCTTCTTCAGACTGTCAGCCACTTGGTGGTCTTCGAGGTCTGTAAACATAGAAGAAAGAGTTTAGATAAAAGAGTGTTTCTGTCAAAAAGGTTCTTACCTCTATGTTACTGTTGTCTCCCAGAAGTGGTAGGTAAGCCCTTTTTTGTCTGACAAGAGAGAAGAGATCTAGAGAGATAAAAAAGATCTTCTATCAGAAATATATTTGACTTTTCATTAGGTGCCAAAACATTTGAAATATAAAGGAAATCGATGTTTAAGAAAGAGAAAATCGTTGTTTGCCTTATCGGAACGTTACAATAGTCAAATCGTTGTTTAACTTATCAAATCGATACAACAACCAAATCATTATTTCACTTAACAAATCGATACGGCTATCAAATCATTATTTAGTGAAAGCAAATCATTGTTTGACCGGATCGTTATACAGATATAAGCAAATCATTATAAACAAATTGTTGTTTGCTTTATCGAATCGTTACATTGACCAAGTCACTATTGTGACTTATTGAATCGTTATGATGATCGAATCGTTATAGAGACCAAATCGATGTGACACTTATGAAATTGTTGTGTAGACTGAAATCGATGTTTTTACTTAACAAATTGTTGTGAGACCAAATCGTTGTTCTCACTTAACAAATCGTTGTGAGAGCAAATCGTTGTTCTCACTTAATAAATCGTTGTGGGACCGAAATCGATGTGGCACTTTGTGAACAGAAATCGATGTATATTGAATAGACATCAATCTATCTTTTCTGCGCAAATCACACAGCGATAGTACAATAAATTTATATTTATTAGGAAAATATGATATTAAATATATTTAATAATATTTAATTAATCATAGATTTTGTTATCACCAAAATATAAGGGTAAAATATAGAGAGGTTCAACAATCTTCCCCTTTTGGTGATGACAAAATTTATGAGAATTTTCTGACAAAAATACTTAAAGCTTAGAAAATACAGAAAATTCATAGATAAAGCATACTCTACCCCTTTTTGTCACTAACCAAAAAGGAAGGATCTTACCATGCATTCTCTCTCTTTGTGAAAAATTTCTTACCATTGAGGGGTTCAACAATAATTGACATTAATGAATAACTCCCCCTCAATTTTTGCTGCCCCTGAATGAGAGACTCCACCTGAATGAGACTTGCAAAAAATTGTTAGTAATACTAAAATTTAAAAATAAATAGTGGCTGCTCCCTCTTCAGATATGAGTTGGATGAAGAGTTGGGAGTCATCAGTGCCTTGAGCACCCTTTGTTTATGATGCTCTAAGGCTATCCTGCAAGCAACTTATTCAGAAGTAGGTACCCAAAACTTTTTGGGTCCTTGATGGTTAGATGTATAAAATTATCCTTTCGGGATCCATATTAGGTGCCTTGTTGTGCAGGGTTTACTGTGTGTCCTAATTTATTGCAATGAGAACAATAATGAATATAATCTATTTTGCAGTTCTTATTATTTTTATGATGTCTGTTTAGAACACAATTTTTAGGAACCTTTTTCGTTTGATAAAGCTTGTTCATTTCAGGGGCCTTTTCTGAGGCATTTTGGTTTCTTTTACAAATTTTGGCAAATGATATTTTCCTGGAATTATGGCTTGTTTTCCTTTTTCAGGAGATTTGTATCCAAGACCTTGTTTATTATTTCCAGATTTTGATCCTTTTAAGCATAGGGCTAAAGATGTTTTCCCTTTTGTTAATTTTCTAATTGATTTTTTTAAATAAAGATTTTCTTCAGTTAGTGTTTTTAATTTTTCTTCTAACTCTGACTTTTCATTATTTTTGCTTTTTAATTCTTCATTCAAGAGATAATTATTATCTTTACATTCTTTTAATTATTTTTCTAACTGTTCCATTTTAGATTTAAGATCTCAATTGGTGTTTTCTAAGCAAGTAGTGTTATTTTTTAGAATTTTTAATTCTTTTACAACACCTTTATGTTTTTCATAAAATTCATTAAAGACTTCTTCTAAATCTTCAGACTCTGACCCTGAATCAATGCATGAATCAACAAATGGGTCAGAATGTACCTCATCTAGTCCTACCATGAGGGCTAAACTTACCTGCTCTTTCTCCGACTCTGAGTTTGATGATTCTGAGCTTGTGGCCTCTTCATTTTCCCAAGCAGCCGCCATGACTTTTCTTTTGAATTTCTTGTGCTTCTTTTTGGACTTTTCTGGTTGACCAGTCTTCTTTAGTTTAGGACAATCTGGTCTTAGATGTCCAATTTTTCTGCATTCATAGCAGACTGGTTCTTTTTCTTTTCTCTTTTTCTTTTGAATCCTTCTTGATCCATTTTTCTTCTTCTTGAGAATTTTATGAAGCTTGGACAGTACTTCATCTACGTCACTGTCTTCAGAATCTACATTTTTGGAACTAGAAGAAGAAGAAGTGGAAGGAGCAGCTGTAACTTTAAGAGCATTAGTACATTTTTTCTTTGATGAGCTTTCAGATAGTCGCTCCATATTAATTTCATGTGCCATGAGGGAACCTATTAAGTTATCAATAGAAAGTTTGGTTAAGTCATGGGCTTCTTCAATAGCAGTTACTTTAGGTGTCCATGAAAGAGCTAAGGACCTAAGTATCTTTCTAACAGTTTCCTCATCAGAAAGATTTTTACTAAGAGAACTCAGACCAACTACAATGCTTGAAAATCTATTATACATCTGAGTGATATTTTCGTATGGAAGTATTTTAAATTGCTCATATTGTGAAACAAGAATATCTCTCCTAGTTTGTTTTACTTTATCTGTTCCTTTATAAGTTATCTGCAGTTTATCCCATATTTCTTTAGCTGATTTACATGCACATACTCTACTAAATTCTCTTTTAGAAATGCACAGCATAAGTAGTTCTTAGCTTTAAAGTTTAAAGATAATTTACTTTTATCTACTGCTGTAATGGCAGTAGTGCCTGGAACAGGAACAATAACATAATCACCTACCACGATTACCTGCCACAGATTAAAGTTTGTGCCTCGAATGAAGCATTCCATTCTCATCTTCCAATATTGGTAATCCTCTCCATCGAAGAATGGAGGTCTGGTGACTGATTGATTTTCAGCATATCCTTGAGCTGCCATGGATCTTCTCTAAGATCGTTAGATCTTCATGATTGATCAGAGAACCTCTCTCTAATACCACTTATTGGCCCTTTTGGTATGGCATCAAGCTAACCTAGAGGGGGGTGAATAGGTTTTTCTGAAATCTGAAATAGAAACTTAAACACCAAAAATTAACACTTGAAAGTTTGGTTAGTTGAGTATGATAAAGAGTAGCAGTGCGGAAGCAAATAAACAATCACACAGAGGACACAAGGAATTTATCCTGGCTCGGCCCTTCCCACATGGAAGTCCTACGTCTAGTCCCCAAGCAACCACTTGAGATTTTACTAACCAAGGGTACAGTCCCCCTCAAGGACAATACAACACCCAGCACCCCAGCTGGTCTTCTTCTCTTTCCTGGGAAAGAAGGCAGCTCACTTCTTTTACAGGTCAAGAAGCCAACCTCTTAGTACAAACCCAATGCGGTTCTGCTAGACACAAACCCCTAGCTAGGTTCTACACTGTATACAGTCCTACAGGTGGACGAGGATATTTCTTAGAAAAGAAAGAACAGACCAAGAGCTATTACAAGATGAACACTAAGAACTCTATCTCTCAGCCACAGACTCTCCCCCAGATTTACAATGACCACAGAGAGAGAGTGAACAGAGAGAGAGTGAAGAGAGGAAGGCTTGAAAGCTTTTGAAGACTTCTGCTATGAAAATCTTCTCTTGATTTTGGCTCGAGCTCTTCTCTCTTTCTTTGAGTGTATGTGGAGTTGAGGTTCCTCACATGATGTACACTCCTTGAAAAAATCTTCAGGAAAGCTCTGCTTTTCTTCTTCAGCCTTGCTTCATCTTTAATAAGAGAGGCTTTGAATAGATCCAATGAAGAGATCCGTTGGAACTCTTCTAGTCGTTGCTGATCTTTCTATTCATTTTCTTCTTCAGACTGTCAGCCACTTGGTGGTCTTCGAGGTCTGTAAATATAAAAGAAAGAGTTTAGATAAAAGAGTATTTCTGTCAAAAAGGTTCTTACCCCTATGCTACTGTTGTCTCTCAAAAGTGGTAGGTAAGCCCCTTTTTGTCTAACAGGAGAGAAGAGATCTAGAGAGATAAAAAAGATCTTCTGTCAGAAATATATTTGACTTTTCATTAGGCGCCAAAACATTTGAAATATAAAGGAAATCGATGTTTAAGAAAGAGAAAATCGTTGTTTGCCTTATCGGAACGTTACGGCGATCAAATCGTTGTTTAACTTATCAAATCGATACAACAATCAAATCGTTGTTTCACTTAACAAATCGATACGGCTATCAAATCGTTGTTTAGTGAAAGCAAATCGTTGTTTGACCGGATCGTTATATAGATATAAGCAAATCGTTATGATGATCGAATCGTTATAGAGACCAAATCGATGTGACACTTATGAAATCGTTGTGTAGACCGAAATCGATGTTTTTACTTAACAAATTGTTGTGAGACCAAATTGTTATTCTCACTTAAATAATCGTTGTGGGACCGAAATCGATCTGGCACTTTGTGAACAGAAATCGATGTATATTGAATAGACATCAATCTATCTTTTCAGTGCAAATCACACAGTGATAGTACAATAAATTTATATTTATTAGAAAAATATGATATTAAATATATTTAATAATATTTAATTAATCATAAATTTTGTTATCACCAAAATATAAGGGTAAAATATAGAGAGGTTCAACAGTCACCAACAGGAGAAGCAGCAACAGCTCAAGCATGCAGCAGCAACAGCCACGGCAAGCAGCTGCAACATCTCTAGTAGCAACACACCAACAGCAAGGAGACTGGCAAGCACAGTAGCAACACAGCATGTAGCAGGAGCAGGAAAGGCTTGCAAGATGGGTGAAGGGGTGGTTTATATAACCCTCTAAATTTTCATGCATGCTGGCACGTCGGCTATACTGGTGTTGAGGTAAAAACCTCTTTTACCCACCACAACGACGTTTACCATGCAAGTTTCCCATGGTTACACCTATGGTGAAACATGTACACAGCTAACTCATGGGATATGAGCTTACGTAGCCCATAGCCTATATACGTAAGCAAGAAAAAAAAAAAATGGTTATCGTAATTGGGCAATAATTCAGCTGGCCCATTGGACCCCATGTTTATGTGTTCTAATGGTGTTCAATCAAGTTGAAATTTCAACCAAAAATTAATAAGAAGATTTTACAAATTATGGTGATTTTAGTTTAATTTTTAGAATTTATTTTTTACTCAGAAAAAATTACCCGAAAAATAGTTGCGTCAGCTTAATCTCGAAATCCGCACGTTAACAATTCCATATATTTACATTTCTGATATCATCACATTTTTCTAAAAATTATGATGTTTTCAGATTTCTTTTTCGTTACAGAATTCCGGCATCGCCCTGTCGGAGTGCGCACATCTGAATATGACACTGAAATAACATTTATTATCACTAATTAATCTTAAATTAAAATTAATTACATCTCATAATAATAGTGATGTTTAACAATCAAAATATTAATATTTTTCAATTAAATAAAATTTTTGGGACTTTAACTCTCCACTATTATGGAGAACAAGAGAGGAGGCCCGCCCCCGCCACCAAAAACCACCAACATAGGCGGCACCTAAGCTGAGCATCACATAAAGCGGCTACATCCTGCACATGCCACCTTATTCGTTTGTGCACCACCATCTGCCCAATCACTTGGGTACCCCACCATTGTGCAAGTCTATCAAGCACTCAACATAGAAGGTTTCCTCAGAAAATTTATTACACTTGAAAACTATAATTTCTTATTTATTTTTTACCTTTTATTAGATAAGCGCATTATATTCATAGTGAATAAACCAATGAAAAGGTTAAAATAACAAAATATAATTCTCAAGTACTATAAATTTTTATCGACGTGAATAATTAAATGTAGTATGTGAAAGACCGTCAGATACATAACTTAACAAACATAAAAATTAAACAACTTTCATGTACATGAAAATCTGTCCAAACCGTGCCCAAAGAATGAATGGGGTACTTTTGATATCATGTGAGAATTTACACAACAAAAAGGTATCTGAATCCATCAGTAGAAATTATATACATGGAAGCCATAATACAGATAAGTTCTGCGTAGAGTCATCTAGAAGAGAAAGGCTTAGTGCACTTTTGTATTGCACTTTAAGTATAATATGACTAGGCAATAGTCAATGTGGCATACAATAATTAGGTTGCCACTAAATCACTCCTCATGTGAGTGGTGCCACATAGATTCTTGCCTAGTCATATTGCACTTAAAGTGCAATACAAAAATGCAATAAGCTTTTCTCCATCTAGAATGTCAAGAGTAGTACGATGAGAGACCGCATAAGTGCAAGATCTTCTCTCTCTTCACTTTAGTAACACATAATAGTGCCTCCAAGTTGAGAGAGAGAGAGACCATGCAAGGCTCATGGTCTACCATCAATCACAACAAGAAAAAGCAATATTTCCGACGGCAACCTTCCGTCAGAAATATGTCGGAAAAATGATTTTCTGACGACTGATCATCGGAAACAATCTGTCGGAAAAAGGGAGTTACAAATTACCGACAACAACAAAATATGTCGACATTTCTGACAGAAATAATCGTCGAACAAATCCATTGGAAAATAATTTTTTTAACCAATTTACCAATGAAACAAATCCGTCGATAAATTTCGACGGAGTACTCGATCAGAAAATCCGTCGGACCTTCCAACACCTTGGCCAACGAACAAGAGCGTCGGAAGTAGGAAGCTTCTGATGGAAAATATCCATCGGCAATCTATCGAAAAGTCCGGCAGTTTTACCAATGGATACTTTTCGTAGAAAATTATGTTTACCGACATTTTTCCAACGAAAATATTCCGTCAAAAAATCAATCGAAAATAATCTTTTTATTATTTTTTAAAATACAATTAAATAACAACAATAAATTGAAAAACCTGCTAAAAATAATATCATAGGAACATCCACAATAAATAACAATTAACATAAAATCATCGATCACAACAAATATGGAACATCCACAATAATAACAAATAAAAAATCAAGAAAGATTTGTTGGATCGTCCTCTCTCCCCGCCTCACGATCGTTAGGTGCTAAAGGATCTTATATTATAAAAATAATTAGAAACATAAATAAAAATGATATACACACATTATTTTTCAAAATTTAAATTCAAAATAAATGAATATTCACTAATTTAATTAGAAAATATTTCTGATCCTTTACACTTGGATTTTTTTAAGATTAGTGGTTTGAGTGTCAAACTCAAACCGGGAATCCGATTATTATTCCGCTAGTTTCCACACGTCACACTCACCCACCTGGTCATGTCGGAGCGAACGACACGCCGATCGGATCCTTATTTCAGATTTTGGACTCCCGACTTGCGTGTTCTAACTTTTTTCATTTGAGTTTTTTTAAGAGTAGTTCGAGCGCCGAACCCAAACCGGGAATCTGATTAGGATTTCGTTAGTTCCCACACGTCACTCTCACCCACCCGATCTTGTCAGAGTGAACGACACGCCGATCAAATCCCTATTTCAAATTTTGGACACCCCCGAGTTGCATGTTCTGATCCTTTTCATTTGGATTTTTTTAAGATTAGTGGTTTGAGCGCCAACCCAAACCGAGAATCCAATTAGAATTCTGTCAGTTCCTACACGTCACTCTCACCCATCCGATCGTGTCGGAGTGAATGGCATGTCAATCGAATCCCTATTTTAGATTTTAGACCCTCGGATTGCGTGTTCTGATTCTTCTCATTTGGATTTTTTTAAGATTAGTGGTTTGAGCGCCGAACCCTAACTGGGAATCCAATTAGGATTCCGTCAGTTCCTACACGTCACTCTCACCCACCCAGTCATGTCAGAGTGAATGGCACACTGATCGGATCCCTATTTTAGATTTTGGACCCTCAGGTTGCGTGTTCTGGTCTTTTTCATTTGGGTTTTTTTAAGATTAGTGGTTTGAGCGCCCAACCCTAACTGGGAATCCAATTAGGATTCCGTCAGTTCCTACACGTCACTCTCACCCACCCAGTCATGTCAGAGTGAATGGCACACTGATTGGATCCCTATTTTAGATTTTGGACCCTCAGGTTGCGTGTTCTGGTCTTTTTCATTTGGGTTTTTTTAAGATTAGTGGTTTGAGCGCCCAACCCAAACTGGAAATCCAATTAGTATTCCATATGTTCCCACACATCACTCTTACCCACTCGGTCGTATTAGAACGAACGACATGCCGATCTAACCCTTTACATTTGTTTTTTTTTTAGATTAGTGGTTCACGTGTTTTAACAGTTTAGATTAGTGGTTTCATTTCAGTCAAACTATATGAAATTAAAAGTAATACTGACCTGAGGGACTTGCTATGAGGTGCTTGCTCTTCGGATGGCAGCCACCAACTGCTCGACCATGGCGCCAAGGTGCAGTGGCAACAACTGCGACAGCTCTTCCTGAATGAGGGTTCTGATGTTGTCTCCACCACTATTGGGCGTCGCAGCAGATGAACTTGCGTAGGCCGGAGGAGCGGCTGAACTCGCATATGAGGACAACACTAGAGTAGTATTCAGGCTGTCCCCAAAGTTGTACACTCGACCCTTCCTCGGCCCTCCCACTACGTCGACCTAAGCCTCTGGATCCAAGTCTGGCTGGGGAGTGCCCTCTGCATAGCGATCCTCCATCGTCTTATCATAAGTCTCCTGTAGAACAAATTAAAAATGTATTATTTATTACATATTTTTAATATCTAAATTGAATAATAAATTATATTTTGACTGACGGCAATCGTGCGAGCACTCTTGCTGACATAGTCATCTGTCCCCTTCCGCTTATGAGTCTGACCAAATAACTCACGAAATGTAAGGGCACGCTCGAGCTCGTGACGCTTACAATTCGAAAAAAGTAGTTAGTTTCACAATAATAATTATTGTATTAAGCAATTGAAAGTTAATATACTTACCAATTTCTGGCTATGGGTCGCATAAGACACCAACCCACTAGTATGCACATTCTTTTCCAGATGAGCTGTCCGATTGCGTTTAGCCGCCTATGACCTCTCCTGCCATGGTTCAGTAGCCCAACGATGACAAAGGGACTCCCAATAGTCCCTCCTCTTCCACACCGGGCCGTAATCCATCCAAGTTGTAGGATCCTGGCTGCCTGCGATCTTCGCCGCCTTGTCCCGGGCCTCCCACAACGACTTTCTGAAATTAGTCTGGGCAGTAGACTTCTAGACGGCTCGTGCTCGAGGGAGATCCTCCTCTCTCGTGAACATGTACCTCTACTGTTTAGAAATTAAATTACTCAAGTTAGTGCACTAACAGAGAGAGATAATAACTAAAGAAATGACTTCAAATGAGAAAAAAATAATAATATTGTGAATATGTCAAATAACAAATCCCGAACAAACATGGGGAACTCTTTCAATGAGTCCACTGGTCTGGAACATGTGCATGCAGCAATGATGTAATTTAGCGGGAAGTAGATCCTTGATCTATCTTCCCCCTGCAATTGCACATTAATTTTCTACATGAACCATATAACGTAAATAACAAATACAATAAGTTTGAAGTGATTAAGTTTACCCAGAAATCTAGCATGCCTGGCATTCAGCTGGCTGAGCCACCTCCTCTGCCGCTAGATGATGGCTCTCTACCTCTGCTGTAAAAATTAAGTACACTATTATTACAAAAATTGGAAGATAAGAAACGTACTAAAGTATGAAAACATGCTTGTACTTACTGCTGAATGGGATGGGACAGGTGACGCTACTAGGCGGGAGGTGGACTGTACAAAATTATATGCATGTTAGAAAATATAAAGTTAATATGAACAGTAATATATAGAGTTTTGTGTTTGGGTACATATATATATATATATATATATCTGTCGCCGAGACAACTGACGTAGTCAGGAAGGCGGACCCTGCAAAATTATATGCACATTAGAAAATATAAAGTTAATATACATAGTAAACTAAAAGAATTGAGTTGAGTACATATATACCTGTCGGCGTAGACTCTCGGCCTACAGAAGTAAAGGGTGCACCGGACGAGGTGGACTGTAGTACCCTGAAAAATCCACTAATTTTAAAATATAGATAAATTAAAATTTTATCAATTAATAAATTCAAAATAGTTAAAAAGGTGCACATCATTATTACATGCGTAAAACCCCATATAAAAATTTCGTAAAATAGTAGTTATACTTTAAATAATATTCTCTATTGACCTATTAAGAAATTTGGATATAGAAAAATCATGTGGACTAAGTTTAAAAAATTATGCGACTTATCATCGTAATTAAGGAATAAGTCGGAAAACCCATTATTATATGAGCCCAAGTGGATTAAAAATTAAAATAAATATATGGGTAGACTTTAAACAATATGGAATGATAGCCCATTATGAGAATTGGACCAATGGACAATTTTGACCCATGAATAATTTCTCTAATAAAAGGATAATTAAAACCTATTAAGTAAATGGGTTGTACAATTGAGCCATACATAAGTTATTAGGCCAAAAGCAAGAGCCCAAATGATGAAGATTAGAAATATTGAGATAAATAATATTAAATTGAAATAAAATAAGAAATTAGTAAATAAGTGTGATAAATTAGAATAAATGGTGAATAAATAGAATTAAATCAAAACCCATTAAGCAAAATTAGTAGATGGGTTATATTAGTGGTCCAAACATAAAAGAGTGGGCCAAATTATGAAGAGCCCATCTTTGGATGGGAGAAAATTAAGTTAAATTCATAATAAAATTAGTAATAATTAGTAAAGGTTAAGATAAACATTAATTAACCCATATATATCCTATAAAGAGCCCCAGACCTACCGAAACTCTTTGCCCACGAAATTAGACTTCTTCCCCAAACCTATTAAGTAGATAAAGGCAAGAAATAGGGGGATAAATATAGAAATTTGGAGTTTGAAGGGAAAGAGAAGTTTTAAGAATTAGGTTGGACTCTTAAACAACCTAAAAGACCTCCAATTCGTGTCTACCAAGTCCCATTTCGTTGCTGGAGCTCTGGAGCACGAGGAGAGAAGGTTGAGGACGAAGGAGCAAGGAGGAGAAGGCTTGGAGCAAGGAAGATTACATCATCTTCTTCGTTTTTCAACCCTAGGAATCTTTACAGCGTAAAAAGGTAGGCAATCTCTTAAGCACAAGTCACATAACTTCAGCCATAGGTAGCCATACATCTATCTTCGAATGCCTCATGATTTCCCTAATTTTCGTGGCTCCATGAAGGAGTATTAAATGTTCTAAACTCTGGCCTTACCATGCACCCGAACCTTCATGATTGCTTTCAATCCACGTGTGTACTTGATCCCATGCCATAAAAATATTCTCATAAATACTACATGCTGTTAGCTTTCAAACGCCCCTATTTTCCCCAATTTCCATTGTGTATCCTTTGCTAATTAAATTGTTTTCCATGATATTGCATGTTTTAGGTCACTGAAATGTAACCTAATTAAAGCATGCACAAACCTTATCTATTTTCAAATTGCTCATGCTTGTTGATAGATCTACGAGTCTACTTTCATTTAAAACTAGTTTCATAATTTTTAGATCATCGTGCAATTTTATATCGATTTTAGAAGTGTACATTATCATGTATGGGAGGGAAGGACCAAACCCAAAAAGGGCAAATCCCCTTTTCTGGGTCGGGCCGCTCCTCTGAAATCGCGACGGCCCGACCCGTCGCGATATCAGAGGAGTCGCGACCAGATGATCCGTCGCGTTATAAACGTGACGGCCCGCGCCGTCGCGGTTCCCTCCCCCTCGAACCGCGCTAGGCCGGTCGGTTCATCTGTCGCGCCCGAGCCGCCTGTCGCGGCCAGAACATACAATTGTTTAAGCTAAATCATGCACTAATATGATTGGTATTAATCAGAACATTATTATTTGATAATATTTACATAAATTCAATTAATTAAAAGTCATGTGCATGATTATTCATGTTCTCATGATTTCTTTACACTTGCACACACTACAACTTAATAATTGCCATTTGACTTTATTAAATTACTCAATAATATATCTGGTAATTAAGTGTAATTATTCACTTAAATGCCCTATTATTTTAATTGACACTTGTCTTTGTTTTATTCGCGTGCTTTGTACACCGTTATCGTGTCCCTCTACCATCGAGCACCCGAGGCAAGACGGACAACGTTTCATTACACACTTTTCTTAACTTGGACCACCTCTCCATTGGGAATACTCCTGATTTGACTAGGGACTCTTTGTCAAGACCTCCGTAAGTCTCCTTGGCTTTAGCGCACGTCCATTGCCGATGAGCTGGTTGTACCCTTAAAACCCGTTACACCCTTAGGGATCGATACGATCCAAACGGCCTTAGTGTGTTCTCTCTTACCTTGGGATCACGCCAGACCACCTAGCTTGTGTTATAACACGGCTAGTGGGCGGTTGTGACTTCTACCAGACTGTCGGCACACAACCTAGTGCTGTGCAACTGTTAGTATCACGTGTTTATCGTTGTTTTACGAATATGCCCCTATCTCATCTACTATCTCTATTCTCTCATCTGTTCACTTTCTCTCTACAATCTAGTCTATTTCGTCTACTATTACTCTTATCTCTTCTTGGTACTCTATTTGGCCATTAAAAATTGATTGTCTAAGATAACAAACAATAACTATGCCAGTGTAATAGGGCCCGATCTGGTCCTGGGGAGAGCACCCGAAGAGTGTCATTTCCTCGCGAGGGTAACATGATCAGGGCATGTACGACATGCACTCAGCACCATTTAAAACAATCACAATTTAATCTATGACAATCAATATATCAATCACTATACTATCGTTCTCTGAGTTGACAAGATGCTCGACCAGATGTGCTATCTCTACAAGTGCACTTTTGTGCAACCATATACAATATTTCGTTATATGGCCAATCCGTTATCATACTAGTTTTGCAATATTCTATTGGAAGTTTTATCGTTCTTTAGCTATCATGTGCTATTACTCTCTTGACTATACTTGACCATTCTCTCTAGTTATCATGCTTTATAAGACATTAATCACTTAAAGTATGCATGTGTACATGAGATATTTGTTGGGTTGAGTGTGTTTTGGAATTTCCTAAAGTTGTATTTTAATGATGACCAATGAACATCACTCATACTTTGATTTTGATGATGACATATTGTGATTTTGATGATGACATGTTGAACATATTATACATTTTATACATATCACAATAATGCTTAAACAACATGTTTTTGATGTTTAATATCTCATATTTTAATGATAATATCTTGTACTAATGGCTTATGTGTTAAATTTTCAGGAATATCCAGATTTTGTCATGGTAGTGTCGACACCTGGGTCAGAGTCCCTGAAGCTTTTTCATGAAAACAGGGTCAAGTGTGTTGACACAGTCCATGGTCGTGTCGACACTAGACCCAGTCTCCAGAAGACCCAGTTGCCTGACTGGGACAGTGTGTCGACACAGCCAGTGGCAGTGTCGACACTAGACCCAGCTCCAGAAGACCCTTTTTGTGCAATGGGACAGTGTGTCGACACACTCAGTGGTAGTGTCGACACACTCCGGCTGAATTTTCATCTTAAGATCCATCTGGACACGTGGCCTCTAGGGATCAAGGGATGGTCTTGGATTTGTGCCCACGTACCCTAAGGCTCCTTATGGACATATGGGGCTATAAATACCCATGTTTTTGTACTCCAAAGCATCCCACGCAAGACAAGCCAGAGCATTCTGGAAGAGGGAAGAAGAGCGGGAAAAAGGCATCTGCATCCAGAGGAGCAGAGCAGCGCCGCCAAGGAAGAAGAAGGAGAAGAGAGGAGAAGAGAGGAGCTCGTGATTGCAGCAGTGCTGGTCCAGAAGGAGATCCAGCCGAGTCTGTACTTGGTTAGAGTGTCAATTCTCTGGGGAATCTGTGTATGTGTTCTACACAGATCTCCCAATTCTATTTGTCTCTACCATTTCTATTGTACTGAGATAGATCGTGCTAGAGGATCTATTCTCTAAGTGTGCTTGTTCTAGCAGAACTTGGATCTATTGTGATCCAAGGTTTGAGTACTTTGTACTCTGTTTGGAGCCGTTGTCTGGCTGGTGCTTGAGCCGTGTGCTCAAGGCTTGTGAATTTGCTGAATTCACAAGTGGTCTGTGGAGTAGGTTGTCGTGCCTATCTCCTGGGTTTCTTTGAGTTGTTGCACTCAAAGAGGTCGAGTCGTCGTGCTCTAGTTTGTACTGCACTTGTGCTAGTGGTTCCTCCGTTGTGAGGAGGTGGACGTAGGAGACACAAGTTGTGTTCTCCGAACCACCTTAAAAATCTTCAGTGCACTGTGGTTTGATGTGTGGTTTGCTGTTCTTATTCACTATTCTCACACACCACACTTGGATCTGATCGAATTGTGTGTTTTACTTATTTTAATTCCGCTGCCATACACACAATTTCTTAGTTCATTTTGTCAAAGTCACCTATCCGATCCCCAACACTGGTATCAGAGCAGGTCAGAGTCAAATCTATACTCTGAGGTGCTTTGGTGAATTTTCTGTATTTCAGATTTTGATCTTTGCTCAAATTGCTGTGTGTTTTGGTTTGATTGTCTTTATCATGGACTCTAGAGGTTTTGTTGCTGAAGGTCATTCAATCAATAGGCCTCCATTTTTTTGGTACTGACTATCCTTACTGGAAGAATAGGATGATGGTTTTTCTTAGAGCACAGAACTATGAAGTATGGAGAATTGTTGAAAAAGGACCAATTGAAGTCACTGGAGATGAAGATCAATGGACCAGGGAGCAGATCAGAAGGGTCACCCTGAACTACAGCGCCATGAACATGCTGCAATGTGCCATCCATCCAAGGAGTATTCCAGAATCTCTATGTGTAAGTCTGCCAAGGAGATGTGGGATAAATTAGAATTGCTTTATGAGGGCACATCTCAGGTCAGGGAGACTAAGGCTAACATGTTAGTTTCTGATTATGAGTTGTTTATCATGAAATCTAATGAAACTATATCTGAGATGTTTGCTAGGTTCATGGTTATCATAAATGGACTTCGAGCCTTGGGTAAGGAATACTCAAATGAAGAATTGGTAAGAAAAATCTTGCGTTCTTTATCTCCTGTATGGCACACTAAAGCAACTGTCATTGAAGATTCAAAGGATTTATCCAAAATCACATTGGATGAACTCATTGGATCATTAATGACATATGAGTTAAACCTTAAGAGATCAGAAGAACACATGCTAAAAACAAAAACCATTGCTCTTAAAGCTTCATCAAGTAATAAAGGAAAATCTAAAGAAAATTCTGAGTCTGAGAAATCTGAATCTGATAATGATAATCTTGCTTTCATCACTAGACAATTTAAGGCATTTCTGAAATCAAACAAGAAGAATTTTGGTAATAAGCAAAATGCCATGTCTAGTAAAAAGAAACATTTCTCTCATGTTGATCATAAGAAAACTGATGAAATTCCTGTGTGTTATAGGTGTAACAAATCTGGACATATGAAGGCTGATTGTCCAGAAGGTAAGAAGAAAAGCACATAAACCACAAGAAGGAGTTTCACAAAAGAAGAACAAGGCCATGGTGGCTACATGGTCAGATGATGAAAGCTCAGACTGCAATGAAGAATCCTCAACTTCAGATGAAAATGAAGTTTGCTTCATGGCTGGAAGCAGCGAAGAACAGGTAGATATATCCTTTGAACTATTTACCATTGAAGATTGGCAAGAAGCATATGGTAATTTAGTTGAAAATCTTTCTGATGTTAGAAAAGAAAATAAATACTTGAAAAGAAAAATTGAAAGCATTCTTCATGATACTTCATCATCTGTAAAGATTTCTGAATTGGAAGCTCAAATTTCAGACCAAATCAAAGAAAATGATGAACTGTTGATTTTTGTTGATGATCTGAAATTGAAAATTCAAAAATTGAACAAAGAACTCATCAATTCTGTTAAGAAATTTGAAGAAAAAGAAAAGGAAAATCATGAAAATTTGAATCAAATTGAAAAACTCAATCTTTGCATTAAAGAAAAAGAAGATATCATCAAGAACTTCACTCAAGGGAAAGACAATCTGAATGCTCTACTTGGAGTTAAGATGAATTCAAACAAGTTGGCTTAGGTTTTGAACCACAAAATTCAAAGAAAACTGAATCATCTCCAAAGAAAATAAAATCATCAAAAACTCCTTTAATAAAATTTGTCAAGGCAAGCTCATCTGAAAACAAAGGAAAAATACAAAAACAAAAAGAACCTGAGAGGTCAACACATACCCTACCTAGGTCGACACACACTATGCACAGGTCGACCTATCCCAGTCAGAGGTCGACCTACCCTTCTTATAAAAATCACAAAAACTTCAAACCAATCAATAATCATCTTTCTCATGGAAATTGAATGTTTTCTCCTCTTACAATTCAAGATGGAATAAGTCTTGGAACCAAAGGTACAATGGTAACCAATGGTTCAATCCTTATTTCTATCATTCATCTTTTCCTGCATATCAACAGCAATACATGCAAAGTTTTTCACAGTGGAACAAATCAACTAAGAGGTATAATGTTCAGAAAATTGAAAAACAAAATTGAATCTTTGTTTTCAAAAAACACTGTGAAGAAAAACACAAATTTGGGTTAGAAAGGATTTGTTATCTCTTCTCACTCAGGATGTTGGTACCAATCTCATGTGGGTACCAAAAACTTTTCTTGTCTAATTTGTTATGTGCAGGAAAGCCGTGCATCCAATTCCAACAACATCTGGATTCTTGACAGTGGATGCTCACGGCACATGACAGGAGACAGAAATAAATTTTCATGCTTGATTGAAAAGGAAGGTGGATCAGTCACCTTTGGAGGTAAGAATAAAGGAAAAATAATTGGCAAAGGAAAAATTGGTAAGTCTTGCATTACCTTAAGTGATGATGTTTGTTTAGTTGAGGGTTGAATTACAACTTGCTTAGCATTAGTCAATTGTGTGACAATGGTCACAAGATTCTTTTTGAACATGATTCATGCAAAATAATTGACTCCTCTTCTGAGAAAATTAAATTGATTAGAAAAAGAGAAAATAATGTCTACATGATTGATTTGTGTGATAATTCCTCTTTAAATGTTTGCTTGATTGCAAATAAAAATGACACTGCTTGGTTGTGGCACAAAAGGTTGGGTCATGCAAGTTTCACAACCATTAGTAAACTCATAAGAATGAATCTTGTAAAAGGTCTTTCTGAATCTTTTCCAGTCATTGACAATCCTGTTTTGGGATATGTGCTCAAGGAAAACAAACAAGAAAATCTTTTAAAGTGTTCAATGAAGTACTTTCATCTAAACCACTTGAGTTGCTTCATATGGATCTTTTTGGTCCAACCAGAACTCAAAGTCTCAGTGGTAATAGATATGGCTTTGTGATCATTGATGACTTTACAAGATATACTTGGGTCTTATTCTATCCCATAAAAGTGATGCATGTTCAGAATTCAGGAGATTTTACAATTCTGCCTTAGTGGGTTTATCTTTCAAACTGAATTCCATTTTGACAGATCATGGGGGTGAATTTGAAAATAAATCATTTTCTGATCTCTGTACTGAACTGAAAATTCTCCATAAGTTTTCTTCCCCTAGAACTCCAGAACAAAATGGAGTTGTAGAAAGAAAAATAGAACTCTTGTGGAAATGGCCAGAACTATGCTCATTGAAAGTAAACTGTCTAAATCTTTTTGGGCAGAAGCTGTAAATACAGCTAATTTCATTTTGAATAGAGCATTAGTAAGACCAAAGATCAGAAAAACCCCTTATGAGTTGTTCAAGAATAAAAAGCCAAGTGTGTCATATTTCAAAATTTTTGGTTGCAAATGTTTTGTTCACAATAACAACAAAGAAAATCTTGATAAATTTGATGCAAAAAGTTTTGAATCAATCTTCTTAGGTTATTCTGAAACTTCAAGAGCTTACAGAGTTTATATTTTGAAAATAAGACTGTGGAAGAATCTCCACATGTCATTTTTGATGAAAACTTCCAAAAGATTGACATTCTACTTCATGCAGAACTCCATTATGTGATGATGAGGATGATTTTCTTGAACATCCATCTACAAATCTTGAAGAGCAAGAAGTACCAAATGCATGAGGTTCTTGAATTGCCAACTTCAAGTGATTCAGGTAATCATGTTCCTGAAAATCATGCAAACCCTGAGGTAATTTCTGAACCCAGATTTTAAGAGATCATCCACTTGAAAGCATTGTTGGTAATTTGCAAGATGGAATAAGAACCAGATCATCTTTTCATTCTGTCATAGTTGAAGATTCTTTGGCACTACTTTCCCAAATTGAACCCAAAAATGTTGATGAAGCTTTATCTTGTGAAAACTGGATAAATGCTATGCATGAAGAGCTTCATCAATTTGAAAGAAATCAAGTTTGGGATTTAGTACCAAAACCTTCAGATTTAACTTCTGTCATTGGAACTAGATGGATTTTCAGAAATAAATTGAATGAATCTGGTCAAATTGTTAGAAATAAAGCTAGACTTGTTGCTCAAGGGTATAACCAAGAACTTGGTATTGATTTTGAAGAGTCTTATGCCCCTGTAGCAAGACTTGAAGCTGTTCGAATATTCGCATTTGCTGCTTCTTTGAAATTCAAAGTCTTTCAAATGGATGTCAAGAGTGCATTTTTAAATGATACATAAAAGAAAATTTTTTGTCAAACAACCCCCTGGTTTTGAAAATGAAAATTTCCAATCATGTTTTTAAACTTAATAAGGCTCTATATGGTCTTAACAAGCTCCAAGAGCTTGGTATGACCGGTTGAGCTCCTTTCTTGTAAATAAAGGTTACATAAGAGGAAAAATTGATCAAACTTTGTTTACAAAAACTGCAAAAAATCATTTCATTGCTGTTCAAGTTTATGTTGATGATATCATTTTTGGATCACAGATAATACTTTGTGCAATGAGTTTGCCCATCTTATGCAATCTGAATTTGAAATGAGTCTCATGGGTGAACTTACATTCTTTTTAGGTCTGCAAGTACATCAAACTGCTGAAGGAATTTTTCTGAGTCAAACAAAATATGTCAAGGAGTTGCTCAAGAGGTTTGACTTCCAAAACATCAAGCCATCCAACACACCAATGGCCACAAGTGTAAGACTTGAGAGTGATACTTCTGGTAAGCCTGTTAATGCTACACTTTACAGAGGTATGATTGGATCTCTTCTTTATTTAACTACCTCTAGGCCAGATATTCAATTCAGTGTCTGCATGTGCGCAAGATTTCAAGCAAATCCTAAAGATAGTCACATGTCTGCCGTTAAAAGAATTTTCAAATATCTTCTTTCTTCATGTGATTTGGGTCTTTGGTATCCTGCTGGATGTAAATTGGACTTGATTGCATATAGTGATGCTGATTATGCCGGGTGCAAACTTGATAGAAAAAGCACTAGTGGGTTGTGTTTATATCTAGGAGGGTGTCTTATTTCTTGGGCTTCCAAAAAGCAACATTCTGTAGCTCTTTCAACTGCAGAAGCTGAGTATGTTGCCGCTGGTAGCTGTGGTACCCAAGTCCTTTGGGTCAAACATCAACTTCTAGATTATAATCACACATTAGGTTGCATTCCCATTCTTTGTGACAACACAAGTGCTATAAATCTGTCAAAAAATCCTATTCAACATTTCCGCACAAAACACATTGACATTCAGAATCACTTCCTTCGAGATGAAGTCTCAAAGAATTCTTTTGAACTCCACTTCATTGACACAGAAAAACAAATTGCAGACATTTTCACTAAGCCTCTTGCAGAACCTAGATTCACTTCTCTTAGAAGGGAACTTGGTTTATGCAAGTTTTCACATGTCTGAAATGTCACGTCCTAATAAATTAAACTATTTATCGGAAGTGACAGAAATAACATACATACACGGAAAAGACACATTCCATTCATAAAAAATAACCTCATAGTGTCTTATTACAAAGTTTCCTCATTTAGATCTCATGAGGAACAAGTCAACAGAAACTTATTACATCACATTTACTATGCTAAACACTATAGAAAACCATCGTAATTAGCTCCTTGTAGGTTGGTAGTTCACTCAGCACACTATTCCCCTAAACATTCGTTCCATCTGGATTACCTGAAAATAGAATTCTGTGAGCTAACTAGCTCAGTAGGATTCAAGTCTATAATCAAGGAGATCAAGATACAAGGTAAGTGACAAGAAGTTATACATGTAATCAGGTGTTTTGCAAACTAAACTGAGATTGCTATCTGACACTAGATAGCAAAGTTATGGAACAATGAACTCAAGATCCAGAATTCATAGTAACATTCACGAATTGTATTAACTCAGATGACACACAATAACATGAAATGATGACCAATCAAACACTTAATGATGCTATGCCAAACATCCACTAATCCTTTATCGTTCCGCGCGGCCACTTAAACGAATTTGGGTGCTCCTCCCAGGACTAGACTAGCCCTTATTTTCCAAGCATAAACTCTTAGATTGAGTCCAAGACTCACAATTTTCATCACCATACTCTTACCTTTGTAATGAATCAGGAAGTACAAAGGTTTTACTCAAGTCACTCAAAGTTTGCACAAGAGAATCAAAGGACTTGATTCTGTCACTGATTTTGAAATTAACAATTTCACGAGGACAATTTTGTTCGGAACTTGTAGAAATAACTCAAAGTGACAAGAAGTTAACTTGACTGGTTAAATGGTTGTTTTGGTAGTAAAATACATATCTAAAGGTATACTAACAAGTAGAACAAAAGAGTATGATTTTCATGAAAGAACGGGGTCAAAACAAGGCTAGAAACAAGGTTTGGTCATGATCTGTCGACAGTCCTTGGTCTGCTGTCGACAGGGGCTGCACTGCCAGAGCTGGGTTTTCAGCTCTTGTGTATCTGTCGACAGACAGCATGGATCTGTCGACAGTCACTCAGGCTGAAAGTTCTGGGTTCTGGCCAGGGGTTCCTGTCGACAGCAGACTTTCGTCTGTCGACAGGGGCTGCACTGCCAGAGCTGGGTTTTCAGCTCTGTGTGTATTGTCGACAGACAGCATGGATCTGTCGACAGGTACACTCAGGCTGAAAGTTCTGGGTTCTGGCCAGGGGTTCCTGTCGACAGGCAGACTTTCGTCTTCGACAGGGGCTGTGTAAACTGACTGAAGGCTATTCCATTCAACCTCCAATGGGTCATAAGTTGCTCTAATGATCCTAACATGATTTGGACCCTAAAAGTGTGGTTTCAAATATAAAACTCATGTAGACATGTTCTGAAAACTGAAGATCATGGACTTAATTTACAGGGTGTTCTAGCTAAAGGTGAACTCAAAGAGGATAATTGGGAGTACTACTCTTAGAACTCTTTTCTCCTCATCTATCTATGTGAGTCTTATATGAATTGAACCAACTAATGAGTCTTTTCATACCTCAACACATTAAGTTAGCTAAAAGTAGAAAATCATTGAGGTTCTATCTAATCTACACAATAGAAGTAACACTCTAATTTGTGTTGAATGGTTTGAAGATAACAAGATGTAGTCTTATGACTTGTGGATCAGCTAAACATGATGACATATTGATTTCCTATCATGAACATGATTTCTAAACCTTTGTAACAATAGGATCAATATCAAGTTTCCAGATTTCACAAATGTCTGGATTTTTAACATTGGTCTTAGATTTCTTTCATGCCACCACCACCCAGAGAATCCAAGTGAGGTGGTAGAAGAATTGGAAAGATCAAGAGGAGAATCCTACCTGTTTGATGTGAGGGTGAGATCCTTAACTCAGAATCCAGAGAATTATAGAAGGACAATTGCACACTTGCACGTAGAATAAACTCCACAGCAATCCTTCTGAGGGAATGAAACCAGAACTGTCGTGGAAGCCCTTCAAGAAGAGTTGGCACTCACTCAACAGCCTAACGTGGAGTATCCTCTGCTGCAACACACATACACCTGCTAGAGTGGAGAAAGGTGTATACGAAGGTTGTGGGAGGGTTTTTATAGGCCCAGCCGATTCATCATGCAACAACACATGGGCCCTTGGTGTCATGGTGAAAACCAAGTTGGTTTTCACCCCTACACCTAGCCCATGCAACATTTCTCAAGTTTACACGTTAGTAACAAACGTGTTCACTGTGCAGATAAATGTGCTGGCCTCCTTGATCCCTTACACGTGTGTATGGTAAAATCCCACAAAATTTCTTCCCGAATATTCCTCCATAAATCGACTGGCCACTTGTTCCATAAATACATATCTAAACCATATCGGAATGCCATGAATTTTAACCATAGACTAATATGGTGATTTTACTAATTGTGGTGATTTTTAATTAATTTTTAGATTTTATTTTGCAATAGGTGAAAAATCACCCGAAAAATGGTCGTGTCGACTATACCTTGAAATCCGTACATCGAAAAATTCATATGATTACATATTAAATTTCTCCACATTTTTCTAGAAATTATGATGTTCTCAGATTTTTATTTCGACGTCGTTTTCTGGTTTCACCCTGTGGAGGCACGCATTTCGAGGTGCGAACTGGGATAATTTCATTACCCCTAAACATTTCTATTATCTATATTTATCTATAATTATATACCCTATATGTCTAATTAATTAACTTAATACTATATTTTACTCAATTACTTCTAAATTATTATTTTCTGGGCGTTACATGAATCTTCATCTCATTTCTTTGTGCAAATAAAAGCCATTCTCTCTCTGCAAATAAATTCCTACTTCTCAGTTGCATTGAAATTCTTGGTATATCAAATAGTGATTTGAAGAAAGGCAAGTTAGGCTTGTCTGGACACTTTCACTATGCGTGAGTATATGTCTCCGCCAAGTATCAAGATTCCTTTATGCAATTGTTGAGGGGGAGTATTGTCTATTCTTCACTAATTTCTCTTGACAATTGTTGTCTTACTGAGCCCCAATCATCAGAATTTTTGAGTCATTGTGCTATTTTCTTATGAGAGAATTAAGACATTGAACTAAACTCATTGTGCATTTAGTTTAATTTCAAAGATTCATTATCATTTCAAGGTTAAGCAATCTTAATACTGAATGTTTTTAAAATGATTTGCAAAACACTATTATAGGCACATGAGTGGCTTTAATATTTCACATGTGTATGTTTAAGCTTCATTTTACCACATGTTAAGAATAATTTTTCTAAATTCGTAGTCATGACTTTTCTGGTCAAAGCAACATATTCCTGCAAAACATCAAAAGAAAATGATCAAAATGATCAATAATCTGGAAAGATACAACAGAGCAATGCAAATTTTGAACCACTGAGTAACCGGGCCATTTCACCTAAAAAGTGATTTGTTTCGCGTCAAAAAGTGGAAATCAAAGTTTCAACTCTGTATAAGATAATGAAAGTTAAACCACTGAGTAATCAGGAGATCTTGCATCTAATCAATGTGATCTCTTGCACTGAAAAGTGAGATTTAACTAATTTATTCTTGTATTCTTTCCCAGTTAAAAATGAAAGAAAATCAAATTGACAGGATGGAAAAGCTTAAGACCTTCATAAAGTTCATGTATACTGAGTTTAGACCTATTATTTTACATTGTGTTAAACTTAAAGCTCCTAACATCCTTGTTAAATATTTCTGCTCATTCACTTTTCTTCACATTTGCATCATTATTTTAACTACATTCAGATCATTATATTTTGCTATACTTTGTGTTGAGTGTGTCTTTGTGATTAAACTTTGTTGCACAAAAACAAAAACACAATAATTTCTCTCATATGTAAATATCACTTTGCCTCATTTATTTTGATCATTTCTGACCATTCATTTCCTACATTTCATTTCTTGATCTCTTACAATCTTTGTTCTCTCTCTTATCTATCTTTGATGCTGTCAAAAAGGGGAAAGTTCCTTAAAGGAGGAGAAAGTAAAAGTTTCTAGAGGGAGAAAGTTCTTTATGGGGAGAAAGTTCAAAGGGTGTATATGGTCAAGGGGAGTTGTTGCAGTTAAGGAGTCAGGTTATTGGGAGATTGTGCATATGTTTTGTCATCATCAAAAAGGGGAGATTGTTGGGTTGAGTGTGTTTTGGAATTTCCTAAAGTTGTATTTTAATGATGACCAATGAACATCACTCATACTTTGATTTTGATGATGACATATTGTGATTTTGATGATGAATGTTGAACATGTTATACATTTTATACATATCACAATAATGCTTAAACAACATATTTTTTATGTTTAATATCTCATATTTTAATGATAATATCTTGTACTAATGGCTTATGTTTAAATTTTCAGAATATCCAGATTTTGTCATGGTAGTGTCGACACACCCATTGATGGTGTCGACACTGGGTCAGAGTCCCTGAAGCTTTTTCATGAAAACAGGGTCAGTGTGTCGACACAGTCCATGGTCGTGTCGACACTAGACCCAGTCCCAGAAGACCCAGTTGCCTGACTGGGACAGTGTGTCGACACAGCCTGGTAGTGTCGACACTAGACCCAGCATCCAGAAGACCCTTTTTGCGCAAATGGGACAGTGTGTCGCACACTCCGGCTGAATTTTCATCTTAAGATCCATCTAGACACATGGCCTCCTAGGGATCAATGGGATTGGTCTTGGATCATGGGCCCATGTACCCTAAGGCTCCTATGGACATATGGGGCTATAAATACCCATGTGTTTGGTACTCCAAACCCTCCACGCAAGACAAAGCCCAGAGCATTCTGGAAGAAGGAGAAGAAGAGCGGGAAAAAGGCATCTGCATCTAGAGGAGCAGAGCAGCGCCGCCAAGGGAAAAGAAGGAGAAGAAGAGGAGGAGCTCGTGATTGCAGCATTGTGGTCCAGAAGGAGATCCAGCCGAGTCTGTACTTGGTTAGAGTGTCATTTCTCTGGAGAATCTGTGTATGTGTTCTACACAGATCTCCCCATTCTATTTGTCTCTACCATTTCTATTGTACTGAGATAGATCGTGCTAGAGGATCTATTCTCTATGTGTGTGCTGTTCTAGCAGAACTTGGATCTATTGTGATCCAAAGGTTTAAGTACTTTGTAATCTGGTTTGGAGCCATTGTGCTCTGTGCTTGAGCCGTGGTGCTCAAGGGCTTGTGAATTTGCTGAATTCACAAGTGTTCTGTGGAGTAGGTTGTCATGCCTATCTCCTGGGTTTCTTTGAGTTGTTGCACTCAAAGAGGTCAGAGTCGTCGTGCTCTAGTTTATACTGCACTTGTGCTAGTGGTTCCTCCGTTGTGAGGAGGTGGACGTAGGAGACACAAGTTGTGCTCTCCGAACCACCTTAAAAATCTTCAGTGCACTGTGGTTTGATGTGTGGTTTGCTATACTTATTCACTATTCTCACACACCACACTTGGATCTGATCGAATTGTGTGTTTTACTTATTTTAATTCCGCTGCCTTACACACAATTTCGTAGTTCTTTTGTCAAAGTCACCTATCCGATCCCCAACAATATTAAGTCCTACTGAGCGTTATCACTCACCCTGTGCTATTTGTTATATATGTTTCAGTAGTCGGATGACGCCCTACACCACTAACGGAATGGACTGGAGTGATGAGCGACCTAGATCATAGCGAGGAATGGCGTTAGTATTATAGAGTTTAGTTAGATTTGCTTAAGTTATCTTTTCTAATGTAATGATGTCTATGAGCCCTATGATTGCTCAGAATTATGTTGTAATAGTTTAGGTGATTTATCAATACAATAAGAGTTTATTGCAAATATTGTTCATTAGTTGCTCTGATTATTGTGATTGTATGCGCAATTTACGTTACCATACACTTTGCTCACGTCCCCCCGATTTATTCCGCTGCTAAATTGGAGGGGCATGATATGGACCCCCCTCCCACTACATCCTCCATGCACCATATCTCTTTTGAGAACAATAAAGATATAACATGTGATTAGCACTTAAATTTGAAGTAGCTATTTAATAACACTTTGGTTTTTCTCAATGGGAGTATACAGACTGTTAAGCGGCTGGTGCACTTTCTTGGTCAGTATGCTTCCTCCTCTGGCCAACACATTAACTCAAGCAAAAGTTCTTTTATGGTCAATGATAAAGCTTCTCCTTCGGCTGTTCAAAGAATTAAGGATGCCACGGGTTACAGGAGGCAGGTTGGTCCGCTTTTCTACCTCGGAGTTCCGCTCAGACCTGGAAGGGTTCTGGTTGTAGATTATAAGAACCTTATTGATAAAGTGAATAACAAGCTAGGAGGTTGGAAGTCTAAATTTATTTCTCAAGCACGGACGGTTACTTTGATTAACTTAGTTATTTCCTCCATTCTTGTTTATATTGTTGCCTCCTCTTGCATTCCTTCTTCAGTTATTACTTACATTGAGAAGTCGGCGGCTTCCTTTTTCTAGAACGGGTCTGATGGTGCTCGACGGAGGCATTGGATTGCATGGCATTGTATCCAACGTCCAAAGAGTGAAGGTGGCATGGGTGTCCGGAATACTCGTACTGTCCAGCTGGCCCTTGCTGTGAAGCATATTTGGCACATTCTCCATGGTAGTTCGCTCTGGTCCAGGTATGCTAGACGGAGATTCCAGTCTACTAACTTTGAGTGGATCCCTGGGATGCCTGCGCACATTTGTAAGGCTGCTCTTGACATAATCCATGCAAATACTAGATGGGTTCATGGTAAGGGGGATAAAATTGATATTTGGAGAGATATTTGGATTGGTGATTATCCTCTGTCCGAGGTCTTCCCAGATACTCTTATGCGTGGGAATTATTCTCTTCAGGAGGTTGTTGAAGATAGCTTCCATCCTATGAGGGCAATTATTCCAGGTGCCATTATCCAAGACGTTACTTTGAATTCTGATGAGGACAGTTGCTTCTGGGAGGCCAACCCAAGTGGTGTTTTTTCTACAACTTCTGCTTACAACTTGGTTAGGGACTGTGGGATCTGTCGGCCAGCTTTCCGAAAGATTTGGCATTCCTCTTTTAATCCCTGGGCCTCCCTTTTTTGTTGGAAGATCCTTAATAGAGCTGTCCCAGATGACAAAATTATTTTGGACTGAGGTATCCCAATGGTTTCCAGTTGTTCTTGCTGTGATTCTCCTCAGATTTAGGACCTCAATCATGTCTTTATCCAAAGTGCTGCTGCTCAGTGTATGTGGCGATGGTTCCAGCCTCTTCTTAGCAATAAGATCCACCTCCACTCCCACATCACTGCCAGAGTCTGGGAGTTTATTCGCCATTCAAATATTCGCTCTCCTACAGGATTTATTTCTCTTTATGGGCTTATGTTGATGCTGTGGGAACTATGGAAAAGTCGGTGTTCAGCTAGGTTCGAGGGCAAGGCATATCGGGTCAAGGACATGATCAGAAACATCAAACTCAATATTTCCTTTGCTTTAACTAGAACCTCTTTCAAAGTGAACCCTTCGCCAAGTGAGTTGCAGGTTATCCTTGAATTTGGTTTTTCTCCTCTCATCACGTCCAAGAATTTGAAGTTCATCTGCTGGATTCCACCTCTTCCTCATTATTGTCTTAGTGTGGATGGGGCATCCAAGGGCAATCCGGGGAGCTATGGTGGAGGTGGTTGTATTCGTGATGGTGAAGGTGTTCCTCTGGTGTCTTTTGCTCATTTCTATGGGGAGGGAAATAGTTTAATAGCTAATACCAGGGCTCTCTGTGATGGTCTACATTTGGCTTCTCACCTAGGTGTTCGGCTTGCAGTGATCTACTCAGACTCCCTCACACTGGTTAACTCTTTAAGGCAGAACATGTGCTCCTCTTGGCTCACTCATAGGTGGTGGCGAACGGTTATGAACCAACTTCAAAATAATGTAAATATTATTTCCCATGTTTACAGGGAGGCTAATCAGGTTGCTGATCGGCTGGCTAACCATGCAGTGGTTTTTATGTGTAATGCGGTTTTTTGGGGGGTTGACAGCCTCCCTATCTCTTATAGGGGGCCGGTGGTTCTAGATAAAATAGGGCTCATGAGTGTTAGGATGGGTTGATGGGGGTTTGCTCTTTGCATTTGTATCGGTCTAGTTGGGGTTTCTTCCCCTTGGACGCTTGTATTTGTACCTAATCTTTTTATAATACTTAGGCCCAGGCATTTCTCATTGGTGGAGTGAGAACACTCTCCTCCTTTGGGGAGGGTGCACTCTCCTAGTTTGAGGCCTGAGGACCTCTTTTAATTAAAAAATTAGCTATTTAATAACATATAATTAGCAACAACAATCAATTCTTACAAAATTTTAGAATATTATCTATATTCATCATCAGATGCTGAAGATATGTCTAATTCAGCATCATCTTCGTCCTCATCATCGGTCCACTCTTCCTCCTCATCAGACTCCACCTCCTGCTCAACAACATGATCGTCAAGGGCATTTGGGTCAACTTCTTCCTCTTCGTTATCCTTATATAAGCAAATTGGTTCATTTATATCATTTACCCTGAACTGTGTAGAAGGAGCCAACTCTCGTGTGTCACTCCGGTCTGATTGGAAAAAATTATCATTAACATCTTCGAGCTCTATATCAGCCGGGAGAAGCTCATACTTAGGGAATAGCCTTATTTTCACTCTACAAGAAGCCCACCAATCTCTCAATTTGAGAGATGAATAGTTCGAATAATAAACTTATTGGGCTTGTGCCGCTAGAATGAATGGCTCATACATACTCAACTTGGACTTATGTTTGACATCGACAATCCCATATGTTGTGTCATTACGGATAGAGGTCGGATCAAACCAATGACACTTGAAGAGAAATACATGGTTGCCTTGTCCCAAAAATTGCAGTTCAATGACTTCTTCGAGAATGCCATAATAGTCTACTTCATTTTCATTGTAGGCACTTCCCTTCACACATACGCCGATGTTCATCGTAGACTTATTCCATCCATAATCTCTCGTGTGAAATCGGTATCCATTCATAATGTAGCTTGGATAGACATGTACAATCTTCGAGGGCCCATAACTGATCTCTTGTACTCTTGAATCAATAATAAAGCCTTGTTCGTCAGACGTGGATTCTGTTGCATTATGACTGAGTTAAACTCTCTGCAATGAAAATGCAACACAACCTCTAAGTTCTACGATTTGTAAACAAATGAGGTACATACATAAAGACATTAGCGTTGAGGGCTTACTCAATGTAAGGGTCTAGTTCTGCGCAATTCATGAAGATGTAGATCTCCACAGCTACCAACTCTTTGTCTTCGAGTGCGTGAGAAGAAGAATATCCGAACACTCGCTCGGGACACTTGAATATAGAGAGTCGGTTAGACACATTAGAATCTCCACCATCATCATTACGTGGAGATTGAGTGCATCGAGTTCGTATTTCCATGTCAAAGTACATCGAATAAAAGTTCGATATCTCTTCAATAAGGCACACCTGGGTAATGGAGCCCTCAACTTGTGCGTTGTTGTGGACCTTCATCTTAAGATCGTGCATGCACCTACGAAAATAATTCAAATGAATACGTGGGAAATATAAAAGATCGTCGTAATGTGAATAAATTGAGACATAGGAATATACCTCTCAAATAGATACATCCATCAAAATTGTACTGGTCCTCCGACTCTAGCCTCATATGGCAAATGGATGATCAGATGCTCCATTGAATCGAAGAATGATTGAGGAAATATCTTCTCTAATTTACAGACTGTTTGTACTATATTTTGCTCGATATTTTGCAAGTCATGAAGTTTGAGTTCTGATGCACATAAAATTCTGAAGAATTGACTCAGCTCGGACATTGCTCCCCATATCTGCTTCGGCAACAACTCACGAAAAGTAATTAGAATCAATCATTGCATGAAAACATGACAGTCATGACTCTTCATTCCGTATATTTTCCCCTCGTTGACATTTACACAACGGGCAATATTTGTAGCATATTGACCATTCGGATCATGGCTTAGTGGTTGTGAAGGCCAGTGTGTGGCCCATTAGTGTGTGTTACAGGTGTTTCCGTAGGTTGTGGGGCTTTGTGGGTCGACTTGTTGGGCCCAAAGCACCTATCAGTTCACTGTTTGTGAACGCGACAGGGCTAGGCGTTGCGTTCTGAATGCGATGGCCCTGGGTGTCGCATTCTGGTTACCGCCGCAGAGCAGTCTTCGTCTGCATGTCCGCCGCGTGTTGCACGCTGGGCAGCTTGCTGACATCAGCCATGAGAAGGTGATGACCTTCTCCGTCATGTTCAGGTCGCGACGATAGGGTGCGTCGCATTCTCAATCACGAAATGCTCTTAACCTAGGTCAGCCCGACAGAGCCCAAGAAGCTCTGTTTGGCCAAGGGGAGGAGTTTTCGCAGGGATTTCAGGCGATTCGATGTTTTGGGATCATTTTTGGTGTGGTCCCGTCGCGAGGACATGGTACGGAGCGGGGGAAACGCTGGGGTATCGTTGTTCTTCGCGTTCTTCGCGAAGGTAGGGAGATTCTGCCCCGTTATACATCGTGGATTGCATATGATGCATGAGTAGCTTGTTGTTTTCTTTATAGATGCTAGATATCGTGCTAAGGCATCGTGTAGAACATGAATAATTGACTGTTTTGATGTTTTATATGGTTTGCATGGGAAATTCGGAGATGGGTTCCCAGTTTTAGGGTTCCGCCTGTGAATGCGACGGATGAGGGTGTCGCGTTCAGAATGCGACAGCCCGACCCATCTCTGCTTCGGAATGCGACATATCGAGGTGCTGCGTTCTGAAGGCGACAGAGGACCTTGTCGCGTTAAGGGTTCCGATGGCAATGACTTGTGCATGGTTGTAGGATTATCGAATTGTCATTGTTTATTATGCATGGCGATGGTAAGTGGTGCATTGACACTTGTGGAGTTAGTGAAATGTGTTGTTCACGTGGTTTGAGTGGTGTTCACGTGATTTTTGTGTGCGTGGCGAGTAGTACGACGCCTACCGTGGTTACCTCTTTAGTTGGGAGCCCCAAGTTTTGTGTGAGCCAGGCACATTAGTGCTCAGGACTTGTCCCGATACTTGTGTACCATCGAGGTCTGTGTCGTCTTCCTGGACACCCTCACTCTTGTGTAGAGTTGTACGTCCGGCTAAGGGAAAGACGACAGTGGGACAGCGACTTGTGAGAGTTTGTGTTTTGTCGCTTGTAGCGCGCTCGTGGTTGGGGGTTACGGACACCAGTAGACGTACTGGGTCCCAGCTAGTCCTATTTTCCAGTGCCTCACTTTAGGGAGCTCGGGCCGGAGTCCCTGAGGGTGCCAGGCATGGACCTGCGACAGTGTGGTCTGCAGGAGTGGTGTTGGTTGGTCTCCATAGTTTCTTGGCTTGTTCTGGTGGAGCGGCAGCTGGACCTTTCGTCCGTGGCTGCGAGAATGAGAGGTAGTCCTGTGTGGTTTGTCCGGGTCGATTGCTGGTGTCGCGAACCAGTCTTCGTGACTCAAGTGTGGCATTTTTCTAATTTAGCACGTACACCTGACGAGGTTTGCCGTTTATTTATTAAAGGTTGATTTCTATTAATGGCATGTGGTAAGTAGTGTTTACAGCTTTAATATCTTGTGGGGATAGTTCTATAAATTGCTAGTGTAGCTCTCTACTTCTTACTTGTGAGATTAGTTTGGTTCGGCTTTTGAGGGAATTTCCCTACTAAGCCAGTGACTCGTGAGGCTCACCCCTACTCAAGTGAGGGAGAGCAGGAGGCTTCTCGCCCCTCTTCTAGTTCGGAGCCGCACCGTAGCGAAGTTGGGTCTGCTCTACTAGCAGTGTAATTCTCTTTCTTTGTACACCTCGGGATATGCCCCAGGTCATTGTTGTACTTGTGTCTAGATACAGTTGAGGAAATGGCTATGTATATTTCATGTAAATATTTGTGAGATCGCAATCTTATATATATTTGTGCTGTTTCCTTTATATTTCTACGGACTTGTGAATGGTATCCCTTGCGAGGCTACGACTCGTTCACGGGAGGCGGAGTCGGGTCAGGCTCGTTATTAGGTTAACGGGTTTAAACGACGAGGACCGCTACAATATTCGAGACATATCCATCTGGAAATCTCAATTGCTTCAACCATTGACACATTTTCTTAATCTGTTTGATTTAGGTTGAACCACTTTTCCTCTAACATGCTACAGTTCTAGTTCTGGACGTTTGCAAAATACTTTCAAATCCATTCGTGCATTGACGTTATCCTTCGTTTTGCCTTTGACGTCCATAATTGTGTTGAACACATTATAAAAAATATTATTCTCTATATGCATGACATCTAGGTTATGTCGTATCAAAAGTGTTGACCAATAAGACAATTCCCAAAAGATACTTTGCTTCACGCAATTATGATCCTCCCCAAACCCTGGGATTTGTCATGTACTACCAGCTAGTTGTGATACTGTCGATAAGTTCTGGACCCGCCTTGCCATGTTTCCACCAGACACCCGTTCCATATCTATCTCATCCAATTCAATTGTATTTTTCATAAATGAATCCTTCTACTTTCGGAAAGGATTGTCACATGGTAGAAACCGAAATGACAATCGAACCAACATGCTTTTCCCCCAGATTTCAACAAGAATGATTTTGAATCCTCAATACAATAAGGACATGACAACCTCCCATGTGTGCTCCAGCCAGATAGCATGTCATATGCTGGAAAGTCACTTATTGTCCATACTAATGCAGCCTTCAAATTGAAAATTTATTTTTTGGATGCATCATAAGTGAGAACCCCTAACAATTTCAGCTCATCAATCAACGGTCTGAGATATATGTCTAAATTTTTTCTTGACTTTTTGGACCAGGAATCAGCAATGAAAGGAAGAGATTCTCACGCTTCATGCACATGCCTGGCAGAAGGTTGTAAAGTGTTAAAAATACTGGCCAACATGAGTAAGATGCCACCGTGCTTCCGAATGGATTGAAGCCGTCCGTGCATAAACCCAGCCACACGTTGTGTGAATCCCTTGAGAAGGAAGGATGAGTACGGCTAAAATGAGTCTAAGCTTCGCCATTGACAAGATGATTAATTTCACCATCATCGTGATGAACTCTTTCTGCATGCCAAGTCATATGTCCAACTTTCTTTGGGGACAAGAACAACTACTACAATCTGGGTGTAATCGAAAAGTGCCGCAGTGACTTATATGGAACATTCTTCTGCTTTGACTTGTCTCCTCTCTTAGGCTTGAATCTATCATGCTTATAGATACAACATGATGTCTTATCTGTATCATCTTTGTAGTACAATACATAATAATTAGGATATGCATCAATTTTCATAAATCTAAGCCCCAGATCATTCACCATCTTCTTCGCACGATAAAATCATTGGGCATTGAGGAAGAAAACTCTTGATGATTAAGAGAAGTAGATCAAAACAACTCTCGCTCATATGAAATTGAAACATCAATTCAGTAGTTGTGACACTGCAGACAACCGTGTATGCTTCTCACAACCATCCCATAATGGCTCATCAAGATCTCGAAGTAACTAATAAAATCTCTGAGTTGTATTATTCAGCACTTCTTCATTGTATTGGTCATCATGAATATTGAACTTCAGACCAGCAACATCGACAACCATGTCTATGTACGTACTTGTGCATGCAAAGTTGGCTGATTCATACGATTGGATATTAAACTTACCATGAGACGATCATAACTCATAATGGGCAACAAATCCTCTCTTATACAAATGATGCTGCACATCCCATGTCGATATCCACTTTCTGTTCTTACAAGCTGAACAGGGACATCAGATGTTATCCATCAGATCAACTACTACTAATGAATTCCTCAATGCAAACCGAATGAAACTGTCAACTCCATCTTTAAACTCATCTATCACTGTAAGACCCGGCTTCCCGGCTTTTTGTCCGGTGTTTGGGATGACTGGCCACTAACGCATCTAGGCTGGGCGTCGCTTTAGTGTCGCGTCATGGGTGTGCGATGCGACAGTCATCCTTGTCACGATGAGAGTGTGCGTCACGTTCTTGTTGTGCCCGACTTTCCCGTCGCGTCTTGTTGTCGCGACCGGCCAATGGTTCGCGACTGCTTTCTGTCGTTTCGGTTGTCTGACACCTGTCAGGGTGGCAGGTGTGTCAGTACGACTTGTCGCGGCGTCCTTGGGGGATGCGTTCTTGTCATGGTGCGTTGACCCGTCGCGTTAAGATTCTTAACGTGACACGCCGCCCTGTCGCGTCTTGGGTGTCGAAGGCTTAAGGCCTTGGCCGATGACCCCTTCCCCCTCTTTCCCTCTTTCCCCTCTCTTCTCTCCCTCTAGCGGTGCTCTGCCTCCCTCTCTTCCCTTTGTGTGTTTTAGGCGAGGAGGAGGGTCGTGCGTGGTGCCATGGAGTCGTGGAGCTTGCGTGGAGCGAGGAGGAGGTGGCCTATGACGTGACGGGACCCATTGGGGTTCATTCTTCATGAAAGGTAGGGATTACTTGAACTCTTCTCGATCCGGGTGGATTGGGAGCCCCTCGGGGTTTGTAGTTAGTGTTTACTGCTTTCCCCATGCTCCCCTCCCCCGTGTGGTGCTGTTTGTAGTGTGTGGGTGGCCCGATAGGATGGTCGCGACACCAGAAGAGGTGTCGGCCCGGTCGGGCATGACCTTATCTCGACGCGGTTGCCTGTCGCGATAAGGGTTCCTGTCGCAATGCGTCTTTCTGTCGCGATGCGCTGCCCTGGCGCAACAGGGTGCTATCACAGTGCTCTTCCCCATCGCAATGGTATCGTGACGGCCTAGGGGGAGGCGACAGTGCCTGTGTGTGCCTTGGGAGTTCCGTGGTTCCAGTTAGGGTGTCGGCGTGTGCCCCGGGCTAGCTTGCCCTCGGGACCTTTAGGTGGGGAACACAGCAAGTTGCCTGGCTGCGTTCAGTGACTAAAGGTGACACCTTCGTGGCTGTGTCTTGGTGGCGGTGCCAGGAAGTCGTGTCTATCTAATAATTGATTCATCGTCGGTTAATTGATTATTAGCAGAGCGACAGGTTTTCCATACTTCTGGTAGTGTTTTGAGGTTCTGTCTTGCTCATGCGTGCCTTGGTTGGCCGACGGCCCTCTTGAGGGTCCGTGCGTGCCTCTCGCTTGCTGGGCTTGTCGTGGGTTACAAGCCAGTGGTTTGGCGTGGTTCTTGTTGTGCTTGCCCCGCCTGTTCGACCGGTGCTTGGCACTTGAGGGCTTATCCCTTTCAGAGGTTGTCTCTGTTTCCTGGGACCCCCGTCCTCGAGAGCCTATTGAGGGAGTACTCCGAGCTATGAGCATGCTCGAGTTGGCAGCCGACTTGGCGGACTCTAGAGCAGAGGGGAAAACGAGGTTGGACAGCGGCGCTGAGTCGTTATAGAGCTCTTTGTTTAGGGGGGGGGGGGGGGGGGACGCCGAGGTTGTTGAGGCGGTTCTCTTCCAGTGCAGCGCAGACAGTCCTTTATCTCACTGCCTCTCTCTGCATTGGTTCCGGAGCCACGTAGTGGTGCTAGGCGTGGGGCCGCAGCTTGGCCAGGCTGCGGTGTTGCGTGTGTTGTGTTTCTTTGGCGGTTCTGTCTCGCTCTTTCTGGGAGGTTAGAGGCGAGGGACGGCTGGCGAGCGGAGAGGGTGTGGACGGCGCGTCCCCCTCTTAGCTTCCAGTGGCAGTGGCTTGGTTGTTGTTGTTGTGACGGTGTTTCGTCACGACGTTTCCAAGTTTTACTCGTTGCCTGAGCTTACACGGCGGTTATTGCCTGGCTATGTCTAGTTTCTGTGGGCGTTGTTGGTCTGGCCTTGTGCGGACCCGTACTTTTGGTGGTTTCCGCTCGATGTTCTTTCGGTTCTGTAGTCCCGTTCTTGGGTGCCAGTCCGTGGTGGCACTGGCACGTGTGGTTTCCCGACCTCGTGGTGTGTCCGGAGTCTGGGGTGGTTCTGTTTTTCGGCCCTCGACCTTGTGGAGGTCTGAGGTGGCCGTGCTTGTGGTGAGACGTCGTTCTCACCTGGTTGTTGCGCGGTCTCGGCGGGTGTGCCGAGGGTTACTTCCGCTTGTGCCTAACTTCGTTGGTTTCTGCTGGAGTCGTATGTGTGTGTCACGACCTTGGTTGGTGGTCGTGACATTGCATTATTCTATTCCGCTGCTTAGTAGTACCCTGCTGTAGGTGTTCCTCACTTTACAGCTTTCTAGGGTAATTTCCTATTTTCGGAGTTCTTGCTGCCCTGGCCAGTGAGGGACTGGTAATCCCTACTGAGCCTTGTTCATGAGGCTCAGCCCCCGACTTCTTTTCGCTAGGGGCTCGTTGTCGCGAGAGCTCGGTGTCGGACGGGTTGCGGAGGCGGCTGTGGCGCCGTGTGTTGTCAGCAGCAGTGAGAGCGAGTGTTGTGAGCTCTTGTACCTGAGTGAGTAGAGAGTTGTGCTTTGCAAGTTCTCAGGGTATGCCCCTTAAGGAATGCACCTTTCTTCTTGTACCTGTGCTTTTGCTTGGGAGATGTTGTACATACTTTTGTATATTGTACATATTGTTATAGTTATCCGAATTCAGTACATATCTCACTAGACTATTTCTTCTAACCCTTCTGGATCTTCTGATCCGTGGGTGGCGACGCGAACTTCAGGGTCCCTGGCGGGGGTCCGGGAGGTCGGGTCGTTACAGTTGGTATCAGAGTGGGTGTCTACTGAGATTTATAATGAGTTAGTAACTATATTTGTCCCAAAGAAAGGTACTAGTACGCTGATGACACCGTCTGACTAGTGTTAGGCTTGTGCTTTCAATTGTTCTGCAGGTGTGCGGCTTACCTGCAAGTTTCGTGCGCGCACTGCAGTGGGTTGCATTTGTTGCTGCGTCGCGTGCATGATGAGTGTGGTCGCTGGTGTGTTCGTTCCGTGGTGGCGCAGTTGGTGCTGGACTCACTGGCAGTGGTCTTCCCCGTATGGAGAACGGTTGTAGGCAAGTCCAGGTGCGGTGCTCCTAGTCGTCTTCGGCGCATTTGGGTGTGTGTGTGCCGTTGTGGCTGAGAGAGCCTGCGTGTGGCGTGGCCTTCATCGATGTAGGATTGTTGCATGTGGAACCAGTCGAAGTGTCTTTGCCTTGTTAGTTGTCCCCTATTGTTGGGGTGTGTCCTGTGTTGGCCTTGTGTGTGGTCTCTTATTTGTGCGTTGTGCTCTGCTTGGTCGGCGTTGTTGCTCGGGCTAAGCAGATGTTCTGTGTGCCGTGTTGCATCGCTAGTTGAGCGCTGTGACACTTGCCTGTGGTTGTTGTCGGCCTGGTGCTGGCTGGTTGTGAGCTCTGGTGAGGTGCTCCTGGAGTTCTTCTCTGTTGGTTCTGGCGGAAGTGAGGTTTCCACAGAACTGTGTTGTGCTTGTTTCTAGTTGCTGCTACGTTGCCCTTTGGGTTGAGGTGCATCGCTTGGTTGCCTGGTGTTCTGGTGAGGTTTTCAGAACCGTTTGTTATTGTCCTGGTGAGGGTTTCTCTCAGGACTATTCTGTGCTTGTTTCTGCTGTTGCGGTGCTGCCTCAGGGTCTGAGGTATGCTGTTGTTTTGGCTGGTGCGTTCTGGTGGGTTTTCCCAGAACGGTGCCTTGGTGGTTCTGGTGGAGGTTCTCCCAGGACCGGCTTGCGTTGCTTCTGCAGTTCTGCTTGCTGTAGTGTTCTCTCTGATGGTTGTTGCCCGGATGGCGAACCAGAGGGGGGGGGGGGGTGAATGGGTCTTTAAAAAATATTCACTTAGTTAAAACCTGAACTTAAACAAACACAAAAACGTTCTTGGAAGAGATTAGTAATGGTTAGAAAAAGAACAATCACACAAAGAAGACAATCACACAACACACAGATTTATCCTGGTTCGGATCTCCTCTCCTTAGGAGTCCTACGTCCAGTCCTGAGCAAACCTCAGGATTCCACTATCTAGGGTACAGTCCCCCTATGGACGAAACAACCACCCAGCTCAGCTGGTCTTCCTTCACACTCGAAGAGAACACAACACCCTGGTACCACTAGGTCTTCCTTCACTCCTGAAGGGAAAGAAAAACACACCACACTGGAAACCACCACTACAAGAAATGCGCTATTTCCGACGGACGTAATCCGTCGGAAATCCGTCGGTATTCCGTCGGAAAAGGCTTCTTCCGACAGCTTTCCGTCCAAAGCTCGTCGAAAACTTTCCGTCGGAAATACTTGGTCAGAAATTTCCGACGGATGACAATTCTGTCGGAATTCGGTCGAAACCTCCGACGGATATAATCCGTCGGTAAAGCCGTCCGTATTTTCCGACGGAATTGCCGACGGTGTTTAGCCGTCGGTAATTTATCAGTTCCGACGGATACTTATCCGTCGGTCAATCCGTCAGTATTTTCCGACGGTATTACCGACGGTCTTTTTCGGTCGGTAATTTATAAGTTCCGACGGATACTTATCCGTCGGAAAATCCGTCGGAAAAGTCACATATTTTTTTTTTAAAATAGGCAAATAAAAATGATTTGTCAATATTACTACAATGTCAAACCTGCTATAATATTCATAAATTTAACAAATACTAACAATCAACAAAATCATAAAATACAATAAATATAAAACCATATAGAATAATGAATACAAAAATCAACATAGATCTGCTGGATCGTCTGCTGTCCCTACCTCGTCATCGTCTGGAGCTGGATCCTATATTAAAACAAATTAAAATGAGAAACATTAATAATAAATAAAAGACATACAGTATTTTCAAAAATGAAATTTAAAATATGTGATTATTTCTCAAGCTTAATACAATACTATTTTTAGATCCATCATTTTCTTGGTGTTTTTAGATCCGTCCTTTGAATGCCCAACCCAATCCGGGGATCTAAATTGGATTCCGTTAGTTTCTACACGTCACTTTAACCCACCCGGTCGTGTCGGAGAAAACGACACATCGATCGGATCCCTATTTGGGATTTTAGACCCCCGGGTTGTGTGTTTTGACCATTTATATATACTTGGGTGTTTTTTAGATCCATCATTTGAATGCTCAACCCAATCCGGAGATCCAAATTGGATTCCGTCAGTTCCCACACGTCACTTTAACCCACCGGTCGTGTCGGAGAAAACGGCACGCCGATCCGATCCCTATTTGGGATTTTGGACCCCCGGGTTTGTGTTTTGACCCTTTATATATATACTTGGGTGTTTTTTAGATCCGTCAATTGAATGCCCGACCCAATCCGGAGATCAAATTGGATTCCGTCAGTTCCACACGTCACTTTAACCCACCTGGTCGTGTCGGAGAAAACGACACGCCGATCCGATCCCTATTTGGGATTTTGGACCCCCGGGTTGTGTGTTTTGACCCTTTATATATATACTTGGGTGTTTTTTAGATCCGTCAATTGAATGCCCGACCCATCCGGAGATCCAATTGGATTCCGTCAGTTCCCCACGTCACTTTAACCCACCTGGTCGTGTCGGAGAAAACGACACGCCGATCCGATCCCTATTTGGGATTTTGGACCCCCGGTTGCGTGTTTTACCATTTATATATGGTTGACCGTGTTTTTAGATCCGTCCTTTGAATGTCCAACCCAATCCGGGGATTCAAATTGGATTCCGTCAGTTTCTACACGTCATTTTAACCCACCCGGTCGTGTTGGAGAAAACGGCACGTCGATGGATCCCTATTTGGGATTTTAGACCCCCGAGTTTTGTGTTTTGACCCTTTATATATACCTGGGTGTTTTTTAAATCCGTCCTTTGAATGCCCAACCCAATCCGGGGATCCAAATTGGATTCTGTTAGTTCTACACGTCACTTTAACCCACCCGGTCGTGTCAGAGAAAACGGCACGTCGATCGGATCCCTATTTGGGATTTTAGACCCCCGGGTTGTGTGTTTTGACCCTTGATATATATACTTGGGTGTTTTTTAGATCCGTCATTTGAATGCTCAACCCAATACGGAGATCCAAATTGGATTCCGTCAGTTCCACATGTCACTTTAACCCACCGCGTCGTGTCAGAGAAAACGGCATGCGACGATCCGATCCCTATTTGGGATTTTGGACCCCCCGGGTGTGTGTTTTGACCCTTTATATATATACTTGGGTGTTTTTTAGATCGTCAATTGAACGCCCGACCCAATCCGGAGATCCAAATTGGATTCCGTCAGTTCCCACACGTCACTTTAACCCACCTGGTCGTGTCGGAGAAAACGGCACGCCGATCCGATCCCTATTTGGGATTTTGGACCCCCGGGTTGCGTGTTTAACATTTATATATGGTTGACCGTGTTTTTAGATCGGTCCTTTGAATGGCCAACCCAATCCGGGGATCCAAATTGGATTCCGTCAGTTTCTACACGTCACTTTAACCCATTCGGTCGTGTTGGAGAAAACGGCACGTTGATCGGATCCCTATTTGGGATTTTAGACCCCCGGGTTGTGTGTTTTGACCCTTTATATATACTTGGGTGTTTTTTAGATCCGTCATTTGAATGCCCAACCCAATCCGGAGATCCAAATTGGATTCCGTCAGTTCCCACACGTCACTTAACCCACCCGGTCGTGTCGGAGAAAACGACACGCCGATCCGATCCCTATTTGGGATTTTGGACCCCCGGTTGTGTGTTTTGACCCTTTCTATATATACTTGGGTATTTTTTAGATCTGTCAATTGAACGCCCGACCTAATCCGGAGATCCAAATTGGATTCCGTCAGTTCCCACACGTCACTTTAACCCACCTGGTCGTGTAGGAGAAAACGGCACGCCGATCCGATCCCTATTTGGGATTTTGGACCCCCGGGTTGCGTGTTTTAACCATTTATATATGGTTGACCGTGTTTTTAGATCCGTCTTTGAATGTCCAACCCAATCCGGGGATCCAAATTGGATTCCGTCAGTTTCTACACGTCACTTTACACACACCGGTCGTGTCGGAGAAAACGGCACGTCGATTGGATCCCTATTTGGGATTTTAGACCCCCGGGTTGCGTGTTTTAACCATTTATTTTTGTTGACCGTGTTTTTAGATCCGTCATTTGAATGCCCAACCCAATCTGGAGATCCAAATTGGATTCCGTCAGTTCCCACCGTCACTTTAACCCACCCGATCGTGTCGGAGAAAACGGCACGCCGATCCGATCCCTATTTGGGATTTTGGACCCCCGGGTTGTGTGTTTTGACCCTTTATATATACTTGGGTATTTTTAGATCCGTCAATTGAATGCCCGACCCAATCCGGAGATCCAAATTGAATTCCGTCAGTTCCCACACGTCACTTTAACCCACCTGGTGTGTAGGAGAAAACGGCACGCGATCCGATCCCTATTTGGGATTTTGGACCCCCGGGTTGCGTGTTTTAACCATTTATATATGGTTGACCGTGTTTTTAGATCCGTCCTTTGAATGTCCAACCCAATCCGGGGATCCAAATTGGATTCCGTCAGTTTCTACACGTCACTTTAACCCACCCGGTCGTGTCGGAGAAAACGACACGTCGATTGGATCCCTATTTGGGATTTAGACCCCGGGTTGCGTGTTTTAACCATTTATATCTGTTTGACCGTTGTTTTTAGATCCGTCATTTGAATGCCCAACCCAATCCGGAGATCCAAATTGGATTCCGTCAGTTCCCACACGTCACTTTAACCCACCGGTCGTGTCGTAGAAAACGGCACGCCGATCCGATCCCTATTTAGGATTTTGGACCCCCCGGGTTGTGTGTTTTGACCCTTTATATATATACTTGGGTATTTTTAGATCCGTCAATTGAACGCCCGACCCAATCCTAAGTATATGAAATTAATACTAATACTGGCTGAGCTGCTGGCTGTGTGGGGCATACTCCCTGCATTATTGACATGAACTGCTGAACCATATCGCTGAACTGTGTCTGTTGCTGTACCCGCTGCGTCTCTATCTCTACCCACTGCGCCTGTAACTCTACCCGCTGCGTCTGTAGCTCTTCCCACTGCGTTTGTAGCTCTGTACGTAGCTCCTCCCGAATGATGCCTCTAATGTCCTCTACACCACTGACGGGCGGCGCAGAAGATGAACTCGCGTGTGCCGGAGGAGCGATCGAACTGGCATATGAGGACAACACTCGATGAGTATCCAGGTTGTCCCCAAAGCCTACACTCGACCCTTCCTCGGCACTCCCGCTGCTCGACCCAAGCGTCCGCATCCAAATCTGGCTGGGGAGTGCCCTCTGTGTAGCGCTCCGCCATCGTCCTGTCGTACGTCTCCTGTAAAATAATTTAAAATTAAATTATTGAAAACAAATTAATTTAATATCATAATTGAATTCATAATTTAAAGCTTGACTTACAGCAATCGTGCGGGCACTCTCGGTAACATAGTCATCGTCCCCTTCCGCTATGAGTCCGGTCAAATAACTCGCGGAAAGTAGGGGCACGCTCCAGGTCGTGATGCTTAAAATTCAACAAAATTAGTTACTTTCACAATAATAATCCATATGTTATATGAATCGAACAATAAAATACTTACCAATTTTGACTGTGGGTCGCATAAGATATGGATCCACTAGTATGCACATTCTTCTCCGGTTGAGTTGCTCTGTTGCGTATTGCCGCCTGTGACCGCTGCTGCCATGGTCCAGCAGCCCAACGCGTGCAAAGGGACTCCCAATAGTCCATCCGCAGCCAAACAGGGCCGTAATCCACCCAAGCCATAGGATCCCGGTTGCCTGTGGTCTTCATTGCCTTGTCCCGTGCCTCCCACATCGACTTTCTTAAATTAGTCTGGGCCGTAATCTCCCAGACAGCTCGAGCCGAGGGGAGATCCTCGGGTCTCGTGAACGCGAACCTCCGCTGTAAAGAAATAAAATTAATCAACGTTCTGCAATAACCCAAATAATAATAATTGAATAATGACTTCAATCTTCTAAAAAATAAAAATACCGTAAACATGTCAAATAATAAATCCCGGACTGGCACCGGGAAGTCTCTCCATGCATCCACTGGTCCTGGAATATGTGCGTGGACCAGCGTCGTAATATAGCGGGAAGCAGGATTGGGATCTATTTCCCCTGCAATTCCACATTAATTTTCTACATGAAATGTATATCCTAAATAACAAATACAGTAACACTGAGATGATGAACTTTACCCTGAGATCCAGCAATGTTGTCGTCCTGGTAGCTGAGGCCTCTCCTCAGCTGCTGGATGCTGGCTCTCCACCTGTTGAGAACAATTTAGTACACTTTTATTGTATAAATTGCAAGAGACAAAACATACTAATCTATTGAAACATATGTTTACCTTGTGGTGAGGAAGAAGACGAAGGTGGCGTGGACGGGGAGGCAGTCCCTGCAAAATTTCATACACATTAGAAATTATGAATTTCAAATAAACAAGAATATAGAAATTTACCTGTCGCTGGGACGACGGGCGTGGGTGGAGAGGCATGCTCTTGACTAGTAAGAGAAGTCGGTCAAAACAACTCTCGCTCATATGAAATTCAGATTTCAAATTCAATAGCTGGACACTGCAGACAACCGTGTATGCTTCTCACAACCATCCCATAATGGCTCATCAGCATCTCGAAGTAACTGATAAAATCTCTGAGCTGTATCATTCGGCACTTCTTCATTTGTTTGATCTTCATGAATATTGAACTCCGGACCAGCAACACGCCAACCATGTCTACGTACGTACTTGTGGAGGCAAAGTAATTAGCTGGTGCAGACGACTGATATTCAACTCACCATGACACGACCATAACTCATAATGGCCAACAAATCCTCTCGTATACAGATGATGCTGCACATCCCATGTCGATATCCACTTTCTGTTCTTACAAGCCGAACACGGACATCGGATGTTACCCATCGGATCAACTGCTACTGATGTATTACTCAATGCAAACTCAATAAAACTATCAACTTCGTCTTTAAAACTCCTTGGTCACAACTCCATTCACTATTCCACGGTACATCCATGACCGATTCTCCGACATTTTCCTACAGATTAAATGTCATGTCCCGAGTTAAAATCCAACACACCCTCACTCATTCAAGTACCATACATACGTATATGGAGAGTCCCAGAGCTATAGGTGAAATAAAGCGTTGACGTAAAGATAAATGAAGAATAAACATACATGAATATCAAATAAATTTGAGCACTATATAAATACTTAATGGTATTGAACATTAAAAACAACACAAACCGTGATGTCTTCATATTAGGCCACCACCACTTGATCGGCTCTTTATTCACCAGCTTCTCAGTAGATTTCCTAGGGAGTGAACTAACCACTGATATCCCTAAATATAGTTGCCAAATACATCTCTTCGTACATAATGGGAAGACATAACTTTGATAATGTCAAGTTCTTTGACACAATTATTTTTCACAAATTACACCAGTCTTTTCTAATAACATGTACATAGTACCACACCAACTGCGTCGTAAGATTACAGAATATCGCACTCCTTTTTCATCTTGAACAATAACAGATAATCCACTTTTTTCTAAACTTTGTCTTTCTTCTTCCGAATAATCTTTATGATTTTCGTCATCTTCTCTTTCACCAAAAGTAAACCATCATGCAATCTTCGAATATCGAGCGGAAATATTTTACGTTCAAACAAACAAGTACTTTGATACGTTGGACATTTGTTCTTCTTTGAGTCTAATTCCAATCGCGAACTCTCATCACTAATTACAAAAAAAAATTTATAACATTTTATTCATGAGTAATTTAAAATATAAATTAAATCATAATATGGTAAATATGAAAAAATCTCTCAAATGGCTACAAATAACATACGAATGTTGAATGATTAACTTGCAGTATGAAATTTGTGAAAGTAAACAATATGTTTAACAAAGAAAGTCATTGCATTGTTTATTTTCATGTCAAGCGTAAAAAAATAACAGCGAGCAAGAAATAAAAAATAACTTAATTACCAAAAGCTTTGAATATAAGCAATTAGGAGAAGGAACTTGTAGGGGAAGGGGGGCGGCAGGATGGGAAGGGGGTGCTGGGGACGGGGAGGGGGAGGGGGGGCATTTGTACTTGACGAATTGTACTCGACAAATTTTCATATTTTAAAACACTTCTGATTGCGTGGGCAGTCATGTTATCAAAAAGAACCATCAGAGCAAGTTCGTGTGCAGGCTATCAGTCAATACCCACGCAATCAGTACAGATATAACTAACCCTTACCTTACTTTTTGCTGGAAGTTTTTAGTTTAAATTTACGGACTCTTGTTGTTCTGTAACACGGGGTGCAGAAGAAGCGGGACTGGCAGCCTCATCAGCCAAGGACACCACCACCACCAGCAGAGGCAAACAACAAATATCAACATCTGTAATGATTTCTAAATAGTTGATGGCATGGTTACGCAACAGCAAAGTCTTCCCAGATATCACAATATCACATATTTCCATATCTATCCAATCCTTTCTAACTCATCCCTCCAGAATTCAATTGTTGTCAGGAAAGTTTAAAATCTCCTAAGATTCTACCCCACTATCCTTGCCTACACTTCTCATCATCGATTTTTTTTTTTGTCACTGCCCAGTGGAACACTGTCCTTTTTCTTGTGGTGGGTAACAGGGTATTGTTCACCACTTGTAATGGTGATATCTTAAGTGATATAGATGGGGGAATACACCACTGTTAAACTGGAGAGGAAAATATGTGGTTATTTATTGAGAATCTTGAGTGTTGAGATGAGATGCTATGGATATGGATAGAACTATAGTTCATGTGAGTTTAATATAAGCACAAACATCAAATATGGATAGAACTAGGTATATAGAAGAGAACACAACTTATAAATATAGCGTTTAGATAGTGGTCCCCCCAAGAGCATCAATTAAGACAATGATCATAAATGGAATTGTGGATGAGTGGGCACACTTTCAATGGTGTGAGAGTGTACTGCATGTCTCTGTAATCAATCAAATAAAATGGTATATAATTTTGTTTGGTGAAACATATGATCAGTGTATAACTAATTTTTATTTATCATGACATGTGGTTTGCCAAACATTTTCTGCATCCAGATATAGTTGCTGCTGAATATAGTTACATTTTTCTTTGGGATGAGGATCTTGGGTTTGAACATTTTGATCCTAAACTGGTGTGTCTGAATGCAATACCTTTTTTTGTACCTTTTTATGAGGACCGGCCATGTCATATGCAATGCTATCCAAGTGCAAACATTCTACATTAAAATGAAATGCACCAACTTAGAATGGGATAAATGGGAGGGTGCACTATGGTTCTTGCACGTGTACCCTCCCATTTTCTATATTCCCGATGGGGAAGAGGGAGGGGGGCCGGGTGCAGGGGGGAGGGGGGGCATCGCGCAGGGGGGAGGGGGGCCGGGTGGGAAGCGGAGGGGGGGGTGTGCAGGGGAGGGGGGGCGGTGGGGGGGGAATCCCGTAGGGGGGAGGGGGCCAGTGGGAAGGGGAGGGGAGCCGGGTGCAGGAGGGGAGGGGGGCCGGGTGCAGGGGGGAGGGGGGCATCGCCGAAGGGGGGAGGGGGGCATCACGCAGGGGGGAGGGGGCCGGGGGGGGAAGGGGAGGGGGGTGTGTGCAAGGGGAGGGGGGGCGGGTGGGGGGGAGGGGGCCCGGGTGGGGGGGGGGGGCACCGCAGGGGGGGGAGGGCGCAGGTGGGAGGGAAGGGGAGGGGGGCGGGTGCAGAGGGAGGGGGGCTGGGTGGGAAGGGGAGGGGGGGGGGTGTCAGGGGGAGGGAAGCCGGGTGGGGGGGGGGGGGGGGCAGGAGGGAGGGGGGCCGGGTGCAGGGGGGAGGGGGGGCAGGGTGAGGCCGTGGGGAAGGGGAGGGGGGGGATGTGCAGGGAGGGGGGCCGGGCCGGGTGGGGGGGGGCATCCCGCAGGGGGAGGGGGCCAGGTGGGAAGGGGGGAGGGAGGGGGGTGCAGAGAGGGAGGGGGTCGGGTGCAGGGGGGAGGGGGGCATCGCGCCAGGGGGGGGGGGGCGGGTGCAGGGGGGAGGGGGCCATCACGCAGGGGGGAGGGGGCGGGTGGGACTCACCGGGGAAGGGGCGCCGGCGCGAGAGCGCCAAGGGGCGGCGGCGAAGATGAGCGGCGAGGCGCGAGAGAGGCAGAGAGAGAGAGAGAGAGAGAGAGAGAGGAGATGAGAGAGAGAGAGAGAGAGAGAGAGAGAGAGAGAGAGAGAAGAGAGAGAGAGAGATGAGAGCGGGAGAGGAAAGAGGGGGGTTCGCGGGGACAAGGTATAGGAGCTTTACCGAGGAATTCCGACGGAAATATGTCTGTCGGAATATCCGTCAGTAGTTTTCATTACCGACGGAACATTTCCGACGGAAATATTTCCGTCGGAACGGCCGACGGATATTACGACTGACATATTTCGTCGGAATATCCGTCGGAATTACCGACGGAAAATAATCCGTCGGAAATGTCCGTCGGTAATCCACTTTTTCTGGTAGTGCACCAGGTCTTCCTTCACACACGAAGGGAAACAAACAAGGGAATCTAAAAAGGATTGACTAGCCCCTCGATCAAGCTTAATAGAGCTCGATCTGAAGCTACAAGCACTGAGAGTTAAAGATCTACACAGGTGCTCTCTCTCAGAACTATTCTAGCTCTCTTCTGAATTTTCTCACAAACAGGAGCTAAGAGCCAAGCGGAAATGGAATGACAAAGCTGGCTCTACAATTCTTGTGAAGACTTGAAAGACTGCAAAGTTGTTTTTCTTTCTTGATCGCTATGTATATATCTTCAATCTTCTGTTTGTATAATATATATATATATATCTTCATCTTGAATGTAGACAATGAGATAGCCGTTGTCTCACAGCTTTGGTGAACGTTAGACTAAAGGATTTATGGAAGCTTCCAGTCAACAGTCTTTTGCTCTTTAGAGCACGCAAAGTGATGAGATCTTCTGAGGTGACTTGTAGTTCTTTCTATGTCCACGTTGTAAGATGGTACAACTTCAAGGTTCTGCAAAAGTTGAGCTTTAATGGTAGACAGCTAAACACTATCTCCAGATGTCAGTCAACGTTAGAGCAAGTAAACACAGATATAGTAGTGACAAGTTTATCGTTCTAAAAGGATACATGCAGAGATACACGATAATGGAAGATATGTTCTACGTGCATGCAAAGATACGTTCAGTCTTCATAAATGCATAGCAGTCAAACATGTGAGATACGACTTTGACTATTCAACGTATTTCAAACAAAGAAAACATATTTGATGGAAACATGACTTATGAAATCGTATGAGATCATGATAGTCTAAGAGAGTCGTTATGAATCATAACACATTGTTATAGATTCAGAAGAAGTCGTTATGATAACTTACGAAATCGTTATGACAGGCAAGTCGTTGCGAGTTCTAAAGAAGTCGTTACGGTAAGCAAATCGTGTGAGTTCTAAAGAAGCGACGAAAGCAAATCGTTGTGAGTTCTAAAGAAGTCATTACGGAAAGCAAATCGTTGTGAGTTCTAAAGAAGTCGTTACGGAAAGCAAATCGTTGTGAGTTCTAAAGAAGTCGTTACGGAAGCAAATCGTGTGAGTTCTAAAGAAGTCGTACGGTAGCTTACTTATGAAATCGTTACCCCAAGCAAGTCGTTGCGCTTTCTAAGGAAATCGTTACGATAACTTATAAAGTCGTTGCGACAGGCAAGTCGTTACGCTTTCTAAAGAAATCGTTATGACGAACAAGTCGTTACGAGTTCTAAAGAAATCGTTACGATGACTTATGAAATCGTTATGACTGGCAAGTCGTTACGAGTTCTAAATGAGTCGTTACGATGACTTATGAAGTTATGATGGCAAGTCGTTACGCTTTCTAAAGAAATCGTTATGACGAGCAAGTCGTTACGAGTTCTAAAGAAATTGTTACGATGACTTATGAAATCGTTAGACTGGCAAGTCGTTACGCTTTCTAAAGAATCGTTATGACGAGCAAGTCGTTACGAGTTCTAAATAAATCGTTACGATGACTTATGAAATCGTTATGACTGGAAGTCGTTACGCTTTGTAAAGAAATCGTTATGACGAGTAAGTCGTTACGAGTTCTAAAGAAATTTACGATGACTTATGAATCGTTTATGACTGGAAGCCGTTACGCTTTCTAAAGAAATCGTTACGATGACTTATGAAATCGTTATAACATCGACTTGTTTGAACTTTAGAACTTACAAAGAAGTCGTTAATCTTTACTGGAATCAATGCATATATGTACTTACCATAAGTGCTTGATTTTCTTTGAAGAATTCTGTGCTTAAGGCTAAATGAAATGTAGTTAGAAAACTTTTGACAGAGTTTTGTTTATCACCAAAATAAGTATGTAATGGATTTAAAATACGAGGGGATGGACTGTTCATCAATCTCCCCCTTTTTGGTGATGACAAAACTTAATCAATATTTAACAATACTTAATAGTAAGCAGAAATAAAAGTACTGAAAATATGTTTCAAAGATGTTTCATACATTGTAAGTATTTTCTCCCCCTTTTTGTCATTAAGCAAAAAGAATTAGGACTGAGACAAAGAATAAGAGACAATGAGGAGAAGGAACACAATCTTTTCATTAAGCTTGAGGAGGTACAGGCAAATAATATACAGGAGAGAGAAGAGAGGCAAAATGAGAAATGGCTTCCAGGCCTCTCTTCCTGCCTATCAAAAAAATTGCCTAAAGCTCCATCAGAAATAAAGAAAGTTGGTCCCATGGTAGAAGCCATCCGAGACAGGTAGATGGTGCGCTGCTTGGAGAGAAAGTTGGCATACTCATCAACATCCATGGAGCAACGGATGAAGGAGGTTTTTCAAAGCTTGCACAGGCAAGGAATTGATCCATGGTAACAGGGTAGAAAATCTGTTTCTCCTTGAGGACTTGGCGTAGAGCTACAAACACCTTGTATCTTTCAGCCCATAGTTTGTAGGGATCAAGTACAAGATGGATGGAGTTCATGTCCAAGAAGGTGGCAGGAGAGACAGGGGCTTTTCCTTCCCTGGGCTGGGCAGCATTGAGATGAGCTAACTGCTGAGCAGACAACGAATACAATTCGGACCATTCTGAGGAGTTTAGCCTTTCACATTCTGAGAGGATAGGAGCAAGAACTTCAGATGTCACAAACCCTCTGTGATATTCCCGGAATAAAAATCTGGGAAAACCAACTTGGAGAGTTTTCTGAATTTTGATTCTGCCCATGACCCTTGCAAAACGTTCAAAGATAATGGTCCCAAGAAGATTCCATGATCAGGAAGTGAATCTGAGGCAAGAGGATCTCTTCAGGCAAATGGAGTGTGGCAAAATCCACTCTCACTCCTTCAGATTGCCCAGAGCTGGAGAGGACCTTGATGGCTCGCTTGAATTGGCTTAGCTGAACTTCAGGTAATCTGTTGAGATACCTGTAGTTATTGAACATCTTAAAGTGCCTGATCATCTTGATTTCCTCTGGATGAAAGAAGCCCAGGTGTTCTAGTGATGAAATTTAAACCACTCAGAAAGGGTCAAGAGTGATCCCTGGGAGGAAATCTGGCTGCCTTAGCCTGAAGAAAGAAAGCGATTGTAAAGATCTTTTTGAGATACTAGCCCATTGCTCCTCAGTCTTGGAATGGGCAGAGGAAAAGATTTTGGATTTTTCGGTTTTGGAAAGAGGAGTGTAAGGAAGAATGACTTCAAGGTGGTCAGAAGAGGTTGAGAAAAGGGAGGTTGACAAGGGTGGCAAAGACAACCTTGGATGTTTGTAGATTAGTGACTCTTTGACAGGGATGGATGCTTGTGTGTCACTGTAAGAGAAAACCACAAAGGAGGGTAGAGAGGAGTGTCGGAGGAATTGAGTTTTCTTTTCTTGGAGACAGTACTGGAGGAGTCTGTCTTGGAAATGTGGTCTCTACCTTTAGCACAGACCTAAGGATAGCTTCTTCAAACTCATCATTAATGTCTGTAAGAAAAGGAGAGTTGATTTGAGCATTCCTAGGAATAATAGATGATAAAGGAGGGAGGTGCAGAAGGGTGAAGGAAATCATCAGTGGTAGAAATGCCTACTTCTGGTACTGAAGAAGGACCAGAAGAGGATGAGGCTCAGCGGAGGAGTTGATGGAGGGGCCTCGAGGCTGGGAGAGGAAGAAAGATGAGAAGTGGAGGAAGCAGGGGAAGATGAAGTATTAGGAGAAGGAAATGTGTGGGGGAAGAAATAGGTCTGGATCTAGGTCTTTGAAGGGAGGTGGAGCAGGTGGAGCTATGGTTGGAGATGGAGGAATAGGAGGTGGGTGGAAGTGGAGCAGGGGGCAATGGATCTGAGAACCACTTCTTCAGGCAAAGATTGCACAAGAATCCAACAACCATGATTGCTGGCCTGATGGCCTGACTTCAGCTCCTGCATGACTGCAGTGCA
>CM024763.1:30214321-30259517 GCA_014218235.1 Colocasia esculenta | reverse complement strand
TACAGGAATATACCAAGGTCAAACAAGCCAATATTGGTAAGTATTACCTTTCTGAAGCTTTAATCATCTAAAGATCATATTTCTCTAAGTCCACATCGACTCCTATTGAAAGTCACATCGATTTCCTTATATGTGTATAGATTTCAATAGAGTCATAACGATTTCTTTATAAGACTGAAATATCATGGTATTACAAACAAGTCGTTCCCGTAACGATCCTTAAGTTATGCAACAGTTTCTTTAGAACTCGTAACGACTCCCTGTCGTAATGATTGCTTAAGTTATCGCAACGATTTCTTTAGAACTCGTAACGACTTGCCGTCGTAACGATTCCTTAAGTTATCGCAACGATTTCTTTAGAACTCGTAACGACTTGCCCATCATAATGATTCCTTAAGTTATCGCAACAGTTTCTTTAGAACCCATAACGACTTGCCCGTCGTAACGACTGCTTAAGTTATCGCAACGATTTCTTTAGAACTCGTAACGACTTGCCGTCGTAACGATTCCTTAAGTTATCGCAACGATTTTAGAGCTCATAACGATTGCCTTGTGCAACGATTTCTTTAGAGCTCATAACGATTGCTTCGCTTTCGCACAACGATTTTTAGCGCTCATAACGGTTTGCCTTGCGCAACGATTTCTTTAGAGCTCATAACGATTTAATTCGCGCAACGATTTCTTTAGAGCTCATAACGATTTGCCTTGCACAACGATTTCTTTAGAGCTCATAACGATTTGCTTCGCGCAACGATTTCTTTAGCGCTCATAATGATTTGCCTTGCGCAACGATTTCTTTAGAGCTCATAATGATTTGCTTCGCGCAACGATTTCTTTAGCGCTCATAACGATTTGCCTTGCGCAACGATTTGTTAAGCGTTCATAATGATTTCTTCGTTGAACACATCGACTTCCTTTCCCTAACGATTTGTTAAGTGTCATAATGATTTCTTCGTGAACACATCGACTTGCTTTCGATAACGATTTGTTAAGTGTTCATAACGATTTCTCTTGTTGAACACATCAACTTGCTTTCCATAACAATTTGTTAAGTGTTCATAACGATTTCTTCATTGAACACATCGACTTTCTTTCCAAAACGATTTGTTAAGTGTTCATAACATTTCTTCGTTGAACACATCAACTTGCTTTCATAAGATTTGTTAAGTGTTCATAACGATTTCTTCGTTGAAACATCGACTTGCTTTCCATAACGATTGTTAGGTGTTCATAACGATTTCTTCGTTGAACACATCGACTTGCTTTCATAACGATTTGCTATGTGTTCATAACGATTTTCGTTGAACACATCAACTTGCTTTCTATATCGATTTGCTCTCTATAACGACTTGTTGGTACTCATAACGATTCCTTAATGAATACAACGATTTGCTCTCTATAATGACTGTTGGTATTCATAACGATTTCTTCTGTAAAACACTGATCATAACGATTTCATAAGTCATATAGAACGACTTTATGGTTTATATCGATTTGACATTTATCTTATCATTAAAGTTGAATAGTCAAAGTCTTCTCTTATCTGTCTGATTGCTGTGCATTTAATGAAGACAAAACGTATCTCTGCATGCATACAGATGATATCATTTCATTATCGTGCATATTCTGTCAACATCTTTTAAAACAAGCTATTTGGCATTGCTATTTTGGTGAATATTCACATCAACGTTTACTGACAACAAGAGACAGCCTAGCTGTCTACTGTTCTAGCATTTAATATGTGCAGGGTCCTAAAGATATCTTGTTATACAACGTTGGACCATATAGACGCCAGAAGACTTTATCTCTTTGCGTGCTCAATTGGATAAAAGATTGTTTACTAGAAGCTTCCAAATGTCAAGCAGTCTAACGTCTACCAATCTAAGAGACAATGCTTACTTCAACGGCCATATTTCAAATGGAGATATAAATACAAGACAGAAGATCAGAAGAATATAGGAATGATCAACGTACAAGCAATCAAATCTTCTGATAGAATTCTAGAGCCAAGAACTTCACTCCTTCTGTTTTTGCTCTTTGCTCTCCACACTGTAGTGAAAATCTTGAGAGAGCTCGTGTAGTCTTAGAGTCTACTGTGTTTTTAGATCTTCTACTCTAGTCCTGCTTGCTTCGGATCTTAGCTTGTTGAAGCTTGATCTAGGGACTTGTTTTACTGCTTACCTTTGCTGTGGTTGTTCCCTTCTGTGTTGAAGGAAGACTTGGTAGAGCTTCCAGGGTGTTGTTGTTCCCTTCTGTTGTGAAGGTAGACCTGGTGGGGTATCCAGGGTGGTTTAATTCCCTTCGTGTGAAGAAAGACCAGCTGAGCTGGGTGTTGTAGTGTCCATAGGGGGATGTACCCTAGTTAGTGGAATCTTGAGTTGTTGCTCAGTGACTGGACGTAGGACTCCTAAGGAGAAAAGGTCTGAACCAGGATAATTTCTTGTGTTTGTGGTTTTTTTCTTGTGTGATTGCTCTTCAAACTACCTGTTACTAACCTTCAAAGAACAAGTCTTTGTGTGAATGTTTTAAGTACAGGTACTAATCAAATATTTTTAAAGACCCATTCACCTCCCTCTGGGCTTGTCAATTGGGCAACAAGTGGTATCAGAGCGAGTCTCTTCGACAAAGAAGAAATATCCAATGATCTGAAAAGTAAAGATCCATGGCAGCCCAAGGTAACATTGAAGGTCAGTTTGTCAACCGACCCCTCTCTTTGATGGTGAAGATTATGCTTATTGGAAGACCAGAATGGAGTACTTTCTTCAAGGTCACGACTATCAGATATGGTCAATAGTAGAAGAAGGTGATCTCCTGGTCACAAATGAGAAAGCTCAGTGGACAGATGATGATAGGAAAAAGATCCTTAAACTGTAAGGCTAAGAGTATTCTGTGCTGTGCACCTAAGCAAAAAGGAATTCAACAGAGTTTCAGCCTGCAAATCCACAATGGAGATGTGGGAAAAGCTTAGAATTACCTATGAAGGCACAGACAAGGTGAAGGAGACAAGAATTGATATTCTTGTTACCCAATATGAAAGATTTCAGATGCAATCAGGTGAGTCCATAACCCAGATGTTCAGTACATTCATAGATATCACAAATGGGTTAGCCGGACTAGGAAAACCTATGAAATGGGAGACATGGTGAGGAAATTCTTAGATCCCTACCATTCATGGACTCCAAAGTTACAGCCATTGAAGAAGCTAATGATCTAAAGAGAATGTCTTTGGAAAAGCTCATTGGGTCCCTTATGGCCCATGAGATAAACATGGAGAGATTAGGAGAATCCTCTAGCAGAAAGAAGCAATCAAATGCGCTCAAGGCTGATGAAGAGTCGTCAGAAGAATCACTGGACAATAATGAGAACAGCAAGGACAGTGATGATGAAGAAGCTATGTTGTCCAAAGACTACAACGAATTCTAGCCAAAAGAAGAAGTTTCAATCTGGCAGAAGATTCTTCAAAAAAATAAAGAGTTTAAGAAGCCAGAAGAAAAAGATCTGAAGAAAGGAGAACCTACATGTTATGAGTGCAAGAAGCCTGGACATATCAAGGCAGAGTGTCCAAAGCTTAAGAAAGATGGACACAGAAGAAAGATAACTTCAGACGATTCAAGAAATAGAAGAAGAAGGCAATGGCAGCCGCATGGGAAAATACAGCCACTCAGACAGTGAGTCAAGCTCAACCAGTGATGAAGAAGAAGCCAACTTGGCTTTCATGGCAAATACAGATGATAAGGTAACATTGATTCCTCCTTTGATTCCTGCAATGGTTCTGATTCTGATAATTTAGAGGATGCATTCAATGAACTATATGATAAATATAGAGATATATCTAAATTATTGAAAGTTAGTAAGAAAAACATTACTTGTTTAGAGAATACAAACTCAGATCTAAAATCGAAATGAGCAACTAGAAAAACAGTAACTGAACTTAAAAGAAGAAATGAGTTATTATGTGGAGATCTAAAGGTAAGAATGAACAAATAATTAATTGAAAAACAGGTAGGCACAGATGAACTGAAAACAGAAATAAAATCATTAACAGATGAAAATAGAAATTATCTAGCACATTGGAAAAATTCACAAATGGTAAAAACTCCCTCATAATAAAAGTGCTAGAAGATCAAGTAAGAAGAAAAATAGATTAGGTTATACACCCCCAGATAATGAAAAAACCATAGTTTATCCTAAAACATATCCAACACCAAATTTGTACCTGAACAAGATATAGCATACAAGCTAACTTCAATATATAAAAAAGTAACTAAATTATCCTGCTGTAGTCACTGCAACAAGTTAGGACATATCATAACAACATGCCCAACCAGACATAAGAAATGGATAATCAAAGGTAAAATCAATGATACTAACCAATCAGGACCCAAAAGAATTTAGGTACCTAAAACTTGATGATTTTATTTCAGGGTAACACTCGAGCATCCAAATGGTATTTGGACAGTGGGTGCTCAAGGCACATGTCAGGGAATCGAAACTATTCACCCATCTACAAGCTGAAGAAGGAATTGTTACCTATGGAGATATGGAAAGGCACAATGATTGGCAGTGGTTCTGTGAGCAACAAAGGAAAGATAGTCATTGAAGATGTATTGCTTGTCAAAGGACTGAAGCACAATCTCATCAGCATCAGCCAGCTTTGTCACAGAGGTCATCAAATTCAGTTTCAAGAGTCAAAGTGCAGCATATTGAAGGATGGAGCAGTAATTTTCGAAGCCAATAGAGAGAAGAACCTGTATGCACTTCATCTTGAAGAACTCAAGGATCAAGATGTCTATTTGGCAGCAAACAATGATCAATCAACTGAACTGTGGCACAGAAGACTGGGACATTGCAGCATAGACGGTATGAGAAAACTGCTAAAGAAGAATCTTGTGGAAGGTCTGCCAAAGGTCAGCACAAAATTGGATGGTGTCTATAGACCTTGTGCCAAGGAAAACATGTAAGAATCCCTTCAAGTCAAAGACTGTGGTGACAACCTCAAAACCTTAGAACTCCTTCATATGGATTTATTTGGGCCAATGAGAACCACCAGTCTTGGAGGAAAGAATTTCGGATTTGTTATAGTTGATGATTACTCCAGATTTACTGGAAAGATGATACTTTTGAAAGCTTTGTCAGTTTAGCAAAGAAGGTACAAAAAAATAAGAAATTCAGTATTGTCAGCATTCGATCAGACCATGGAGGTGAATTTCAGAATGAGAAATTTGCAAAGTTTTGTGATAATGAAGGAATTGAGCATAATTTTTCAGCACCAAGGACACCACAACAAAATGGTGTTGCTGAAAGAAAGAACAGAACTTTATTGGATATGGCAAGAACTATGCTGTCAGAATATGATTTGCCAAGATATTTCTGGGCTGAAGCAATAAACACAGCAAGCTATATCATTAACAGAGTAATGATAAGACCAATCCTAAAGAAAACTGCTACGAGTGTAAGGGAAAGAAACCAAAGATCAGTCACTTCAGGACATTTGGATGTCCTTGCTTCATCCACAACAATGGAAAAGGGATATTGGTAAGTTGGATGCCAAATCAGATGAAGGCATCTTCATGGGGTATGATTCTAAACCTAAAGGTTACAGGGTGTTTAACAAACACACTTTATTGATTGAACAGTCTGTACATATTATTTTCGATGAAACTAACCCTTCCTTGAGAAAGGAAGAAGATAGTGACAATGATGATGCAGATGAATTGTCCAAGAAATTAAAGGACACATTAATTGAGGACAAGCATGATCCACCTCTGGAAGACTTGCAGCAAACAGTCATTGAGCATGAAAATCTTCCGAAGGAGTGGAGATAAAGAAAGATCACCCACTCGAAAACATCATTGGTGATCCATTGTAGGGGTAAGAACAAGAGGTAATGTAATTCCTTGTGATTACCTAGCATTTGTTTCTCAAATAGAGCCGGACAGTCAATGAAGCTCATACTGATGAATCCTGGATTATAGCCATGCAAGATGAACTAAATCAGTTCAAGAGAAACCAAGTATGGTCACTTGTTCCCAGACCATCAGACCATCCAGTTATTGGCACCAAATGGGTGTTCAGAAATAAATTGGATGAGGCTGGTGTAATCTTACGAAACAAGGCTAGATTGGTGGCTCAAGGCTATTCCCAAGAGGAAGGCATAGATTTGATGAAACCTATGCACCTGTGGCTAGACTTGAGGCTATCAGAATATTACTTGCATATGCATCTGCTCTAGATTTAAAACTATTTCAAATGGATGTTAAATCTGCATTTTGAATGGTTTTATTCAAGAGGAAGTTATGTAGAACAGCCTCCAGGTTTTGATGATTTAGAATTTCCAAATCATGTTTTTAAACTTCGCAAGGCTCTATATGGCTTAAAGCAAGCACCTAGAGCCTGGTATGAAAGGTTTACTTATTTCTTCTAAACCATGGTTTCAATAGAGGTCAAGTAGAATACTCTTTTTATAAAGTCAAAAGTCAAGCACATACTACTAGTTCAAATTTATGTATGATATTATTTTTGTTCTACTGAATGATCCCTTTGCAGTATTTTGAAAGATTGATGCAGGGAGAGTTTGAGATGAGCATGATGGGGGAGCTCAATTATTTTCTTGGACTACAAATCAAGCAAGGAAAAGATGGCACCCACATCTGTCAAGCAAAATACACCAAAGAGATTTGAAGAAGAATTTGGTTTGAGAACACAAAGCCACTCTCAACACCAATGAGTACATCTAAAGGATGGATAGTGACAAGGATGGTAAGAAAGTAGATCAAAAGATCTGCAGAGGTATCATTGGTTCATTACTGTACTTAACAACCGTAGACCTGATATTCTATTCAGTGTATGCATGTGTGCTAGGTATCAAGCAGATCCTAGAGAATCTCATTTAATCTCCGTAAAAGAATATTTATATATTTAGCTAGAACTCATGATTTAGGTTTGTGGTATCCAAAATCTTGTGAAATTTATTTAGTAGGATATCTGATGCTGACTATGTTGGATGCAAAGTAGATAGAAAAAAGCACCAGTGGTTGTTGTCAATTTCTTGCAGGGTGTTTGATATCTTGGTCCTCAAAGAAACAAAATTCAGTGGCACTGTTACAGTTGAAGCTGAGTACGTGGCTGCTGGAAGTTGTTGTACACAACTCCTATGGATAAAGCAACAACTTGAGGATTTCAGACTAAATATCAAATCAATTCCACTACTGTGTGACAACACCAGTGCTATCAATCTCACAAAAATCCAGTCCAGCATTCAAGAACCAAACATATTGAGGTTAGATATCATTTTATTCGTGATCATGTAGCAAATGGTAACATTGAAATATCTTTTATTGACACAAATGGTTAGTTAGCAGATATTTTCACAAAAGCCTTACCCGAGGAGAGATTTACGTCTCTTAGAAGGGAATTGGGCATGTGTAATTTGTGAAGAGATTTCTGTTTAAAACTGGCATATAAATTTTTAGAATTAAGTAAGTTTTCCCTCCATGGCCTTAAGCAAAAGTAATTTAAATTATCTTTCTGAGCCGCTCTCTTTATAAAGTCTGTTGAGTTGGTCAAACTCATTTGTCTTTTTCTGCCCCCTTTGGTGTCTCACTTTTCGGTATAGCATTTATTTAACTCCGAAAATCGATGTGGGAACGATTCATCTCCTATCTTCTACCTTTTTCCCTCTTTCATCTGGTTACCTGAGCCGATGCCCTAACGACTTCGACATCGACTCTCTGCAAATTTGAAGCCCTTCACCTCTTCCCGCGAAGAATTTCTTGAGGGCTTTCACTTCTGCCACCATCTCCTCCGTTTTGAAACCCTCCTCCACTCAAATCCATGGCCACACAGTTGTTTCCGACAGTCTTGGGGGCTACGACACTGAGTACCTCTCTCCTGAGCAGCAGGAAAGGTTCACGTTTGTGAAGACAAGCTTTGTGGAAATAAGGTAGTAGATGTAGCTGATCTTGAGAAGAACGCATGCACAGCATAGTGGCCGCAGTGAGAAGAATGCAGTGGACAATCATTTTGACCTTCTCTGAGGTAAGCTATCCGGATCTTGTGAAGGCGTTCTACATTTGCTTGAAATCAGAGGCAGATGGGTCCTTGACATCTTCAGTCAAGGGAACCACGATCAAGATTGATTACAATCTTCTGAAGACTCTGTTTGATGTAAGCTCGACTGGTCACAGTGGAATCCACACTGTGGATACCCAGGTCAAGGGTCTCGGAATCATTGGTCCTAAATTCCGGTTGAGAGATGGGAAAATAGAAGTCAATCAGTTGAATGCATTCAACCGTCTTCTGCACTTTATTGTTTGTCAAATTCTAGTTCCTAGAAGTGCAACTTTTTCAACCTGTACCAAGGAAGATTCGGATATGATGTTCTGGGCCATATAGAACAAGGAGATTAACATGGCCGAAGTAATGATAGAGAGGATGAAGTTTGCTCGTGATCAGATTTGGGACACCAAGAGTAAGCTCAATGTATCTCTGCCTTATGCTCACTTGCTCACCAAGGTTTTCAAACACTTTGGTGTTGACCTGTCTGGGGCAGTAGTTGAGAAGATGGGCGAGAGCATTAGGACAGAAATCTTAGAAAAAGTGGTTTCTCAATCATAATGGGTATGGACCAAGACCTCAGTGGCTGAGGGTGAGGCTAATGGAGAAACCCCTAAAGTCCAGCCAGAGGAAGTGGTAGCCTCAACAGCAGTGCAGTAGCAGTAGCAGCACACACAGTGACACATCAAAAGCAGAAGTAGCAATAGTAGCAGCAGTGACACCAGATGCACCAGAATCAACTTCACTCAAGGAGCAATTTTTTTAGACAGAATTTTCAGCAGAACCAGCAGCAGGAGCACCTGGTGAAGTTGCATCCGCAGCAGAAGAGGCACCAGAATCATCAGTTGCAGTAGACTTGGAAAGAGAAAGTGCAGAGGAAGCCTCTGTGGCACCAGCAGGAACTATAGTGGAAGAAGCTGTGGCATCCGGCCACCTTGAAGAAGCAGCTGTAGAAGATGCTCCCAGCCATGAGGAGCAAATTGTTAGTGAGCCTCAATATTAGAATCCGTGGCGGGGCCACAATGTTGAAGTATCTGGATGAAGCTCCCATTCAGAGGGAGCAAGGAGTAGTGTTGCAGAAGATGCTCCTATTGAGGGGGAGCAGTCTGTCAGCCCAAATATCCCAGAAAAACCTCTGTACCAATGGCGATACCTCCGGTTTAGGCACTTCATTGGAAGAAATGAAGGCATACCTCAGGGGGAGAGCACTGAAAACCCCCAGAAGAACATTTCCGAGATGGGGAAACGGCTAGCTCCTCAAAATCTGATGAGGATGCCAATATTGATGAAGTACAGGCTCCTGTGAACCAAGCCAAGGAGAAAGGGAAGGAAGTTGCTCCAGAACTTCCTCTTCTTGCAGATGCTCCATTTCAAAGGACCCAAAGGCAGAAGATTGTGATACAACTGAAGCCTGTCATAGAAAGACTAGATGTTCAAGGAGAAATTCTGTGCTCTTTGCAGTCCATGTCAATTCTATTTTCATAAACCAGGCCTCCACCTCAAAAGAGTTGTTACAAGTAAGGAATGCGATGACATGGTTCAATAAGAAATGGGATCCATGAAGGCCTTACCTTCAGAAGTTCTGCAAGCCATAAAAGCTCAAGCACCTCCATCTTCTGAGCCTCCTACATCTGCAGCAGAAATGGTAGGGCCATCTGTGGTTTCAGAAGAAGTACCTTTGGAGTCAGGGCCATCCGGGCCCTCAGTTCAGGAGCAAGGGCCATCAGGGCCTCCAGCTGAAGGGTCAGATCCATCCGAGCCGATAGGGAACAAGTAGATTCCATTATAAGAACCTATTGTAGATCCAGTGCCCCCAATTTTTTCTCCCTCTCAAACCCCTGCTCCTCCATCCCTCCTTCAGCCTCCACTGCTCCACCTGCACCCAACCTTTAAGCAACCACACCCTAGAATCATCTCCTCACCAGCACCTTTTTCCTCTCAATCCACCTCACCTCTTGCATCTTCAACTCCCTTTCCTCTGCTCCTCCTATCTTTGAGGTTCCTCCAGCCTCATCATCAGCTGGGCATCCTCCTCTGGTCCCTCATCATCAGCTGGACCATCTCCTCACACCTCTTCTCATCCACCCTCCCTTCTTCATCCTCATCCTCCTCCCTCCTCATCACCATCATCCCAGAAGGAGCTCGAATGATGGCCCTCTCTGAGCCCATCAAAGACGAATTTGAGGACACCATTCTTGGCTCTGTTCTCAAAGTTGGCCAGCATATTCATGTCTCTGATCCTTCCTGTCCTCCCTCTAAGAAAAGAAAAACCTCTTCATCTTTCAATCCGTTGTATCCTCCCTTGTGGTTTTCTCTCATAGAGGTCACTAAAAACAGGCCTCTCTACAAGGAATACCTCACCAAGGTTGTCTTTGCCACCCTCTTCAATCTTCCTTTCCTAAACCTTTCTGACCATCTTCAAATCATCCTACCTTACACCTCTCTTACTAAGGTTGTCAAGGCCAAGATCTTCTCTTCTGCTCAATCCTTATATGAAGAAGAATGGGCACGCTCAAATAAAGTCCTCTACAACAAGTTTCTCACTGCCAGATCTGAAGTTTTTCCTCCAGGGATCACTCTCTCACCTTGTCAGAATGGTTTCTGGTCCACCATCACAACACCTGGGCTCCCTTCATCCAGAAGGAGATCAAATGATCCGGCAATTCAAGATGTTTAATGATTATAGGTATCTTCATCGTTTACCTGAAGTCCAGCTCAGTCAGTTCAGGCAAGCCATCCAAAATCTTGGACCTGAGCATGGCACTGTAGTAATTCAAGTAGACTTTGCTACTCTTCAGCTTCAGATGCTACATATCTTCCTCCCTTCACTCTTTGCTCATGGATACACCAGTGGGCTCAGTTATTTTGAACGTTTTGCCGAGTGATGGCAGAATCAAAGTTCAGAAGGGCAGTGTGGTAGCTTTCCCCATATTTATCTCTAGGGAGTACCACCTAGGCCACATCCGTGCTGAGATTCTAGCCCCTGCCTTGTCAGAATGTGAAAGACTGACATCTGCATGGTGGGCCAAGTTCTATCCCTTATTTGCTCAGCAATTGTCGGATACAAATGCAACCTTAGCCAGGAAGGCCGCCCTCCAATCTCAGCTGCAACCTTTCTGGACATGAATTCCCTCCACCTTGTAAATGATCCTCTTCAAATTTGGGTGGAAAGGTACAAAGTCTATGTCGCCATGTGCCAGGAATTGAAGCATAGGCAGATCTTCTATCCTGTTTCCCTTAATCAGTTTCTTGCTTGTGCTAGCTTTGGAAAAGTCACCTACTACAAGGTATCTTTGGACAAAGATGTACCATGATTTCCTTGAAGCTCAGTTGGTCCTTCACCTAAAAAGAATGGCTCCCTCGATGGGACCAAATTATTCTGTTGGCCCTAGACCCTTCAAGACTTACTTTGAGAAGCAGGAAGAGTAGGCCTGGGAGATTATTTCTCATTTTGCCTCTCCTTTATCTCCTGCTTATTACTTACCTGTACCTCCTCAGAATGAATGAACTACATTTGCTTGTCCCTGCTTATCTTTTCTCTTCATTCTTTGTCTCAGATTATCTTTTGCTTAATGACAAAAAGGGGGAGCAAAATACTTAGCATGTCTGAAATACATTCCGCAAATATTCATATTTTTATTACTATTCATGCTTATTGTTAAGGGAGAAAAATACGTAGCATGTCTGAAATACATTATGCAAATATCAGATTTTTATTCATGCTTATTGTTAAGTTTTGTCATCACCAAAAAGGGGGAGATTGATGTTCAGTCTTTCCCCATGTAATTTAATTAATTACATATTTATTTTGGTGATTAACAAAACCAAACAAAACCCTATCAAAAGTTCTAACACATACTTCATAAGTCTTAAGTACAGAAAATTTACCAAGGTCAAACAAGCCAATATTGGTAAGTATTACCTTTCTGAAGCTTTAATCATCTCAAGATCATATTTCTCTAAGTCCACATCGACTCATGTTGAAAGTCACATCGATTTCCTTATATGTGTATAGATTTCAATAGAGCTATAACGATTTCTTTATAAGACTGAAATATCATGGTATTACAAACAAGTCGTTCCCATAACGATTCCTTATGTTATCGCAAGGTTTCCTTACAACTCATAACGACTTGCCCGTCGTAACGATTGCTTAAGTTATCGGCTTCTCTTACTCATCAAGAGTATGCTCCTAAATTAGAGGGTGCCCAATGATTTTCGCGAGAAGATGTATGCCGAATGATAACCGTGAAGAAGATTGAATGATCTAGGGCTGGATTTATAAAAGATGCATGTCCTAATCATTGTATGTGTACTATAAAGATGATGCAGAAGACATCATGTTGCATCTGTAAGCAAGCCTTAGAGAGAAGACAAGTCAAAGTAGAAAGGATGTTCCTTATAAGTCACTGTGGTACTTTTCGATCACACCCAGATTGCAGTGGTTGTTTATGTCCCCAAAGGCAGCTGCACATATGACTTGGCATGCGGAAGGAGTGCGTCGTGATGATGGTGAAATCAGTCATCCTGCCGATGGTGAAGCTTGGGCTCATTTTAGACAAACTCATCCTTCCTTCTCAAGGGATCCACGCAACGTGCAGCTGGGTTTATGCATGGACAGCTTCAATCCATTTGGAGGCATGGTGGCATCTTACTCATGTTGGCTAGTATTTTTAATACCGTACAACCTTCCACCAGGCATGTGCATGAAGCATGAGAATCTCTTCCTTTCATTGTTGATTCCTGGTCCAAAAAGTCCAGGAAAAAATTTAGACATATATCTCATACCGTTGATTGATGAGCTGAAATTGTTATGGTCAGATGGGGTTCTCACTTATGATGCATCCAGAAAATAGAATTTCAATTTGAAAGTTGCATTAATGTGGACAATAAGTGACTTTCCAACATACGGCATGCTATCTAGCTGGAGCACACATGGAGGTTGGCATGTCCTTATTGTATGGAGGATTCAAAATCATTCGTGTTGAAATCTGGGGGAAAAGCATGTTGGTTCAATTGTCATCATTGGTTTTTACTAAGTGATCAGCCTTTCCGAAAGAAGAAGGATACATTTATGAAAAATACAATTGAATTGGATGGGTAGATATGGAACGGGTGTCTGGTGGAAACATGGTGAGGCAGGTCCAGAACTTATCGACTGTATCATAACTGGCTGGTAATACCCGACAAATCCCAAGGTTTGGGAAGGATCACAATTGGGTGAAGCAAAGTATCTTCTGGGAATTGCCTTATTGGTCAACACTTTTTGATAAGGTATAACCTAGACATCATGCATATAGAAAAGAATATTTTTGATTATGTGTTCAACATAATTATGGACGTCAAAGGAAAAACGAAGGAAAATGTCAAGGGATGAATGAATTTTAAAATACTTTGTAGACATCCAGAACTACAACGACAGCATGTTAGAGGAAAAGTTGTTCAACCTAAAGCTTCATACGTGTTTGGGGCCAGACATATTAAGGAAGTGTGTCAATGGTTGAAGCAATTGAGATTCCCAAATGGATATGTCTCAAATATTGCTCATTATGCAAATGTCAACGAGGGGAAAATATATGGAATAAAGAGTCATGACTGTCACGTTTTCATGCAAAGATTGATTGCAATTGCTTTTCATGTGTTGTTGCCGAAGAAGATATGGAGAGCATTGACCGAGCTGAGTCAATTCTTCAGGATTTTATTGATGTTCAGTCTGTCCCCATGTAATTTTAATTAATTACATATTTATTTTGGTGATTAACAAAACCAAACAAAACCCTATCAAAAGTTCTAACACATACTTCATAAGTCTTAAGTACAGGAAATATACCAAGGTCAAACAAGCCAATATTGGTAGGTATTACCTTTCTGAAGCTTTAATCATCTCAAGATCATATTTCTCTAAGTCCACATCGGCTCCTGTTGAAAGTCACATGATTTCCTATATGTGTATAGATTTCAATAGAGCTTAACGATTTCTTTATAAGACTGAAATATCATGGAATTACAAACAAGTCGTTCCCGTAACGATTCCTTAAGTTATTGCAACGGTTTCTTTAGAACTCGTAATGACTTGTCCGTCGTAACGATTGCTTAAGTTATCGCAACGATTTCTTTAGAACTCGTAACGACTTGCCCGTCGTAACGATTCCTTAAGTTATCGCAACGGTTTCTTTAGAACTCGTAACGACTTGCCCGTCACAACGATGCTTAAGTTATCGCAATGATTTCTTTAGAACTCGTAACGACTTGCCCGTCGTAACGATTCCTTAAGTTATCACAACGATTTCTTTAGAGCTCATAACGATTTGCTTCGTGTAATGATTTCTTTAGTGCTCATAACGATTTGCCTTGCGCAACGATTTCTTTAGAGCTCATAACGATTTGCTTCGCGCAACGATTTCTTTAGAGCTCATAACGATTTGCCTTGCTCAACGATTTCTTTAGAGCTCATAACGATTTGCTTCGCGCAACGATTTCTTTAGCGCTCATAAACGATTTTCCTTGCGCAACGATTTTTAGAGCTCATAACGATTTGCTTCGCGCAACGATTTCTTTAGTGCTCATAACAATTTGCCTTGCGCAACGATTTGTTAAGTGTTCATAACGATTTCTTCGTTGAACACATCGACTTGCTTTCCATAACGATTGTGTTAAGTGTTCATAACGATTTCTTCGTTGAACCAACTTGCTTTCCATAACGATTTGTTAAGTTCATAACGATTCTTCGTTGAACACATCAACTTGCTTTCCATAACGATTTGTTAAGTGTTCATAACGATTTCTTTGTTGAACACATTGACTTGCTTTCCATAACGATTTGTTAAGTGTTCATAATGATTTCTTCGTTGAACACATCAACCTGCTTTCCATAACGATTTGTTAAGTGTTCATAACGATTTCTTCGTTGAACACATCAACTTGCTTTCCATAACGATGTTAAGTGTTCATAACGATTTCTTCGTTGAACACATCGACTTGCTTTCTATAACGATTTGTTAGGTGTTCATAACGATTTCTTTTTTCGTTGACACACATAAACTTGCTTTCTATAACGATTTGCTCTCTATAACGACTTGTTGGTACTCATAACGATTCCTTTAATGAATACAACGATTTGCTCTCTATAATGACTTGTTGGTATCATAACGATTTTCTTCTGTAACACTTGATCATAACGATTTCATAAGTCATATAGACAACGACTTTATGGTTTATATCGACTTGACATTTATCTTATCTCTTAAAGCGTTGAATAGTCAAAGTCTTCTCTTATCTGTCTGACTGCTGTGCATTAATGAAGACAGAACGTATCTCTGCATGCATACAGATGATATCTTTTCATTATCGTGCATATTCTGTCAACATCTTTAAAACAAGCTATTTGGCATTGCTATTTTGGTGAATATTCACATCAACGTTTACTGACAATAAGAGACAGCCTAGCTGTCTACTGTTCTAGCATTTAATATGTGCAGGGTCCTAAAGATATCTTGTTATACAATGTTGGACCATATAGACGCCAGAAGACTTTATCTCTTTGCGTGCTCAATTGGATAAAAGATTGTTGACTAGTAGCTTCCAAATGTCAAGCAGTCTAACGTCTACCAATCCAAGAGACAACTATTACTTCAACGGCCATATTTCAAATGGAGATATAAATACAAGACAGAAGATCAGAAGAATATAGGAATGATCATGTACAAGCAACTCAAATCTTCTGATAGAATTCTAGAGCCAAGAACTTCACTCCTTCTTGTTTTTGCTCTTTGCTCTCCACACTGTAGTGAAAATCTTGAGAGAGCTCGTGTAGTTCTGAGAGTCTACTGTGTTTTTAGATCTTCTACTCTCAGTCCTGCTTGCTTCAGATCTTAGCTTGTTGAAGCTTGATCTAGGGGCTTGTTTACTGCTTACCTTTGCTATGGTTGTTCCTTCTATGTTGAAGGAGGACCTGCTAGAGCTTCCAAGGTGTTGTTGTTCCCTTTGTTGTGAAGGAAGACCTGGTGGGGTATCCAGGGTGGTTTAATTCCTTCGTGTGAAGGAAGACCAGCTGATGGGTGTTGTAGTGTCCATAGGGGGACTGTACCCTAGTTAGTGGAATCTTGAGTTGTTGCTCAGGGACTGGACGTAGGACTCCTAAGTAGAGGAGGTCCGAACCAGGATAATTTCTTGTGTTGTGTGGTTGTTTTTCTTGTGTGATTGCTCTTTGAACTAACTGTTACTAACCTTCATCGAAGAACGTCTTTGTGTGAATGTTTTAAGTATAGGTAATAATCAAATATTTTTAAAAAACCCATTCACCCCCCCTCTGGGCTTGTCAACTGGGCAACATTTATGTGCATCAAAACTCAAACTTCATGAATTGCAAAATATCGAGCAAAATATAGTGTAGACAGTATGTAAATTAGAGAAGATATTTCCTCTAGCATTCTTCAATTTAATGGAGCACTGATCATCCCTTTTCCATATGATGCCAGAGTCGGAGGACCAATACATTTTCGATGGATGTATCCCTTTAAGAGGTATATTCCTATGTCTCAATTTATTCACATTACGATGATCTTTTATATTTCCTACGTATTCATTTGAATTGTTGTCGTAGGTGCATGCACAATATAAGATGAAGGTCCCCAACAAAGCACAAGTTGAGGGCTCCATTACCCAAGGTACCTTATTGACGAGATATCGAACTTTTGTTCGATGTACTTTGACTGAAAATACAAACTCGACGCACTCAACCTCCACGTAATGATGATGGTGGAGATTCTAATGTATCTGACCGACTCTATATATTCAAGGTCCTGGACAAGCGTTCATACTTCTTCTACTCACGCACTCGAAGACAGAGAGTTGGTAGTTGTGAAGATCTACATCTTCATGATTGCGCAGAACTAGACCGTTACATTGAGTAAGCCCTCAACGCTAATGTCTTTATGTATGTACCTCATTTGTTTGCAAATCGTAGAACTTAGAGGTTGTGCTGCATTTTCATTACAGAGAGTTTGAATCAGTCATACTACAATGGAATCCACGTCTTACTAATGTGCAAGTTGAAAAGGAATGGGAGAAGTCTTTTGCTACTTGGTTAAGATATCAAGTAAGTGTCTAAATATTTTGATGCATAAGTGTTGTTATACTCTTATGCATAAGTTGTTCATAGTTGTCATTGTCTGTCCATCTTTTTTACATAGATTGAACAAGGCTTTATTACTAATTCAAGAGTACAAAAGATCAGTTATGGGCCCTCGAAGATTGTACGTGTCTATCCAGCCTACATTGTGAATTGATACTGATTTCACACGAGAGATTATGAACAGAATAAGTCTATGATGAACAGTGGCATATGTGTGAAGGGAAGTGCCTATAATGAAAATGAAGTAGACTATTATAGCATTCTCGAAGAAGTCATTGAACTGCATTTTTGGGACAAAGCAACCATGTATTTCTTTCAAGTGTCATTGGTTCGATCCGACCTCTATTGTGAATGACACAACATATGAGATTGTCGATGTCAAACATAAGTCCAAGTTGAGTACGTATAAGCCATTCATTCTGGCGGCACAAGCCCAACAAGTTATTATTCGAACTATTGTCTCTCAAATGAGAGATTGGTGGGCTTCTTGTAGAGTGAAAACAAGGCTATTCCCTGAGTATGAGCTTCTCTCGGCTGATATAGAACTCGAAGATGTTAATGAGAATTTTTTCCAATCAGATTGAAGTGATGCACGAGAGTTGGCTCCTTCTACGCAGTTCAATGTAGATGATATAAATGAACCAATTTGCTTATGTAAGGATAACAAAGGAAGAAGTTGACCCAGTGCCCTTGATGATCATGTTGTTGAGCGGAAGGTGGAGTCTGATGAGGAGGAAGAATGGATCGATGATGAGGACGAAGAGGATGACGAAGATGACATGAATTAGACACATCTTCAGCATCTTATGATGAATATAGATAATATTACAAAATTTTGTAAGAACTGAGTGTTGTTGCTAGTTATATGTTATTAAATAGACACTTCAAATTTGAGTGTTGATGACATGTTATATCTTTATTGTTCTCAATAGAGATATGGTGCGTGGAGGATGTAGTGGGAGGGGGTCGACTCGTCCGGTGCACCCTCTACTTCTATAGGTCGAGGGCCTACGCCGATAGGTATATATGTACTCAACTCAATTCTTTTAGTTTACTATGTATATTAACTTTACATTTTCTAAGGTGCATATAATTTACACGGTCCGCCTCCCCGACTATGCTAGTGTCCCAATGACAAGTGTGTATATATATATATATATATAGATATATATATATATATATATATAGATATATATATATATATATATATATACCGTGTAACACACACACACACACATACACACACACAAATGAAGTACACTACAATGGTGTGTGTGTGTGTTACACGGTCCGCCTCCTCGACTATGCTAGGTCCCAGTGACCAAGTGTGTATATTATATATGTGTGTGTGTTGTGGTGTGTGTGGTGTGTGTGTGTTACCCAAACACCAAATTGTCTTATTACTATTCATAAACTTTATATTTTCTATTGTGCATATAATGTGTAGGATCTGCATCACGTCCAGTAGTTCCCATCCCATTCAGCAGCAAGTACATGCATGTTTCCATACTTTAGTACATTTCTTGTTTTCCAAGTTTTTTAATTCTAGTGTACTTAATTTTTACAATAGAGGTAGAGAGTCATCATCCAGCTACGGAGGAGGTGGCTTAGCCAACGGGATGCCAGCCATGCTGGATTTCTAGGTAAACTTAATCACTTCAAACTTAATATATTTGTTATTTACGTTATATGGTTCATGTAGAAAATTAATGTGCAATTGTAGGGGGAAGATAGATCCAACATCTGCTTCCCGCTATATTACATCATTGATGCACGCTCACGTCCAAGACCAGGGACTCGTCGAAAGAGTTCCCCTATCCATCGGGATCTATTATTTGACATGTTCTTGGTATTATATTTTTTTACTCATTTGAAGTCATTTCTTTAATTACTATCTCTCTCTGTTAGTGCACTAAATGAATAATTTAATTTCTAAATAGTGGAGGTACATGTTTAAGAGAGGAGGATCTCCCTCAAGTACGAGCCGTCTGGGAGTCTACTGCCAAGACTAATTTTAGAAAATCATTTGGGGAGGCCCGGGACAAGGCGGCAAAGATCGCAGGCAGCCAAGATCCCACGACTTGGATGGATTACAACCCGATGTGGATGAGGAGGGACTATTGGGAGTCCCTTTGTCATCGTTGGGCTATTGTACCATGGAAGGAGAGGTCACAGGTAGCTAAACTCAATCGGGCAGCCCATCGGAAAAGAATGTGATACTAGTGGGTCGGTGTCTTATGCGACCCACAGCCAGAAATTAGTAAGTATATTAACTTTCAATTATTAATTACATTAATTATTATTTGTAAACTAACTACTTGGTTGAATTGTAAGCGTTATAAGCTTGAGCGTGCCCCTACATTTCGTGAGTTATTGATCGGACTCATAAGCGAAAGGGGATGGATGACTATGTCAGCGAGAGTGCTCGCACGATTGTCATAAGTTAAAATATATTTTTTTATTCAATTTAGAGATTAAATAAATATGTAATACATAATACATTTTTAATTAGTTCTGCAAGGGACCTATGACAAGGCGATGATGGATTGCTATGCGGAGGGTGCTCCCCAGCCAGACTTGGATCCGGAGGCATGGGTCAACACAGCGGGAGGGACGAGGAAGGGCCGAGTGTACGACTTTGGGGACAGCCTGGATACTACTCTAGTGTTGTCCTCATATGCGAGTTCAGCGTTGCCTCGGCCTACACGTGTTCATCTGCTACAATGCCACGTAGCGATAGAGACGACATCAGAACCCTCATCCAGGAAGAGCTATCACAACCGCTACACCTTGGCATCATGGTTGAGCAGCTGGTGGCTACCATTCGAGGGCAGGCACCTCACAGAAAGCCCCTCAGGTCAGTATTACTTTTAATTTCATATAGTTTGAATGAAATCAAACCACTAATCTAAACTATTAGAACACGCAAACCACTAATCTAAAAAAAACTCAAATGTAAAAGGTTAGAACACACAAGCGGGGGTTCAAAATGTGAAATAGGGATCCGATCGGTGTGTCGTTTGCTCCGACACGATCAGGTGGGTGAAAATGATGTGTGGAAACTAATGGAATCCTTATTGGAAATTCCGATTTGGGTTTCGCCCTCAAACCACTAATCTAAAAAAACTCCAAAGTAAAGGGTTAGGCCACACAAGTCAGGGGTTCAAAATGTGAAATAGTGATCTGATTGGCGTACTGTTTGCTCCAACAAGACCGGGTGGGTGAGAGTGACGTGTGGGAACTAACGAAATCCTAATCAGATTCTCGGTTTGGGTCCGGCGCTCAAACCACTAATCTTAAAAAAACCCAAATGAAAGGGTTAGAACACGCAAGTCGGGGGTCCAAAATGTAAAATAAGAATCTAATCGATGTGTCATTTGCTCCGACATGACTGGGTGGGTAAGAGTGACATGGGGAACCAACGGAATCCTAATTGGATTACCAGCTTGGGTTTGGCGCTCAAACCCACTAATCTTAAAAAAACCCAAATGAAAAGGGTTATAACACGCAAGTCGGGGGTCCAAAATGTGAAATAGGAATCTAATCGACGTGTCGTTTGCTCCAACATGACTGAGTGGGTGAGAGTGACCTGTGGGAACTAACGAAATCCTAATGGACTCCCGATTCTGGGTTCGACGCTCACACCAATAATCTTAAAAAAACCCAAATGAAAAGGGTTAGAACATGCAAGTTGGAGGTCCAAAATCGAAGTAGGTATCCGATCGGCGTGCCGTTCACTCCAACACGGGTGGGTGGGTGAGAGCGACGTGTCAGAACTGACGGAATCCTAATCGGATTCATGGTTGGGTTCGGCGCTTAAACCACTAATCTTAAAAAAAAAACAAATGAAAAGGGTTAGAACACGTAAGTCGGCGGTTCAAAATGTAAAATAGGCTTCCGATTGGCGTGCCATTTGTTTCGACATGACCGGGTGTGTGAGAGTGACATGTGAGAACTGACGAAATCCTAATCAGATTCATGGTTTAGGTTTGGCGCACAAACCACTAATCCTAAAAAAACCCAAATGAAAAGGGTTAGAACACGCAAGTCAGGGGTTCAAAATGTAAAATAGGGATCTGATCGGCTTGCCATTTGCTCCGACACGACTTGGTGGGTGAGAGTGACGTATGGGAACTGACGGAATCCTAATCGAATTCCCGGCTTGGGTTCAGCACTCTAACCACTAATATAAAAAAAACCAAAATGTAAAGGGTTAGAACACACAAGTCGCGGGTCCAAAATCTGAAATAGGGATCCGATAGGTGTGTCGTTCACTCTGACACGACCGGGTGGGTGAGAGTGACGTAGGGGAACTGACGGAATCCTAATCGGATTCTCAGACTTCGGTCGGCACTCAAACCACTAATCTAAAAAAATCTAAGTGTAAAGGATTAGAAATATTTTCTAATTACACTTAGTGAATATTCATATATTCGTAATTTAAATTCTAAAAATTATGTGTGTATATTATTTTTATTTATGTTTCTAATATTTATTTTTATAATATAGGATCCTCCAGCACCTAACGATCATGAGGTGGGGAGAGAGGATGATCCAGCAGATCTTTCTTGATTATTTATTTTTTATTATTATGGATGTTCTATATTTGTTGTGATCGATGATTTTAGGTTAATTGTTATTTATTGTGAATGTTCCTATGAATATTGTTTTTATCAAGTTTTCAATTTATCTTTGTCATCTAATTTTATTTTTAAAAATCAATAAAAAACATTATTTCTGACAGATTTTTCGACGAATTGTTTCTGTCGGAAAAAACATCGACAGACGCTATTTCCGACAGAACATATCCGTTAGCAAAACATTCAGACTTTCCGACATATATTTTCTGTCAAAAGTTTCCCATTTTCGACACTCTTGTCAGTCGGCCAAGGTGTTGGAAGTTCTAACGGATATGCTGACCGAATATTCCGTCTGAATTTATCGTAGGCTTTTTTTCGTTGGTAAATTGGTTGGAAGATTTATTTTTCGACGAATATTTTTTATGATTATTTTTTCAGAAATATCGATGGATTTTGGTTCTATCAGTAATTTCTGATGTTTTTTTTTCTGACGGGCTGTCGTCAGAAAGTGGTTGGAAAGGTGCTTTTTCGACGGATTTTCGACGAAAGTTGCCGTCGCAAAACTTCCTTTTTCATGTTGTGTATGGATGGAATAAGTCTACGATGAACAACGACATATGTGTGACGGGAAGTGCCTACAATGTAAATGAAGTAGACTATTATGGCATTCTCGAAGAAGTCATCGAACTGCATTATTTGGGAAAAGACAATCATATATATCTCTTCAAGTGTCATTGGTGCGATCCGACTTCTATTCGTAATGACACAACATATGTGATCATCGATGTCAAACATAAGTCCAAGTTGAGTACAGATAAGCCATTCATTCTGGCGGCACAAGTCCAACAAGTTTTGTAAGGCCCTCGATTTTGTTGCATTATTGTATTGTATGTAAATAATTCGTGTTGTGTATCTAAGTATGTAAATATCTACGTAAGTACTAGTTGGTATACTTATATATGCATGTGTATAATTAGTGTAAATAATGTATGAATGGTATGATGGTAGTGTGTACTTGATAGCGTATACATATGGCACATATATAGGTATAAAATGTGCATAGTTTCTGCATGTTTTAGACTTCTGGCTGAAGGCCAGATTGGCATCAATATCAGTAGACGTCGAGGTGGTGTCGGCGTCAACACCATGGACGCCAACACTAATTCCAGCGTCCAGCGATGTGGACGCCAACCTCTATGACCTGCATGCGTTGTAGAGCCCAGAATTCCGGGAGCAAGCTACCCCAACCATTGGGGAGCTGTCCCCAACGGTCTAAAAGGCCATCTTTTCACCCCTGCGTGATGAGAGGACCCCCTCTCCTATATACAAACCCATTTTACAACCCTAAGCCTTCTCTTGTCCCTTTGCAAGAGAGGAAGAAGAGGAAAAGGAGAGAAAACCCTATTTTCGGACTATGAGAAACCCCCACTTTTGCAACCCCAAATCTGAAGTTCTGAAGCTTGATCCGGCCACCTGCTGCATCAAGGAGCTTGCTGGATCATCGAGGAAGGCATCTCCGACCTCGGACTACACTGAAGCTTGCTCAGGAACCCGGAGTAAATCTTTTCTAGGAGCTTCTTGGGATAGCCCAAGGAGAGCTTCACCGAGCCCTAGATCTGTTTGTGTAGTTTCTAGAGGCAAGTACCCTACCCATAACGTCCATGTATGTGTCTAGGTTGGTTTTATAATTTTATGTATTTTCCCTCGTGTCTTGGATCTCCCTTTCCACCTTTTCATTTGAGTTCGGTCTGGTTTCTGCACAGACAGGAACTTGGCGTCAATGCCTTGATGCCAAGATCCAAGTGTGCGTCCAGCGATCTTGCCGTCCACTCCTGGAACGGCCAGAGACCGCCGCCAAGTTCATCTGAGCAGAACAACAAGCTGTTTTGGCCCTCTATATGATTAATTTCGATATGTTTCACGATGAGGATATAATGTAATCTCTTATATTCTATGTACACTAGCTAATGTGATGGATGGGAATGTGAATGTACATTTATTTTGTGGATGGTAGAGCTTTTACATATTTTAAAGCATGTGGAAGAATGTTCATGTGTATGTTCTCATCATTATCCTGATAATCCGTGGTAAAATCATGTTACCCTAATTTCGTTAGACCATGTATGTACAACCTTGTATGTGCTCTGAGTTTCTGGAATTTTCCATGCTTATATGACTTATCGAATTTTCCGTTTTAGAAAATAGAAATCATGCGTAGGTCACGATAAATCTTCCAAAATTGTATATTACTCAATAAATTCGGGAATAAATTATGTGGCTCTATGCATGCTAGGGTTCTGACAGTAAGTTGTTAAAAATTGTGATTGTTATTCAACTCCATGCTAACTTGAATTGTGAATAGTATGTGAATTTGATGTCAGATTTTCTGAAATTACGTTTTAGGATAGAAAAATATGAAAATTGCATGTGGGATCCTAAACCCGAAATTAGCTTGTGGTTAAAATTTCAGGTCATTTGGACCAGTATATGATGCAATATGAATTTTCCATGTAAAAATGTGAAACTAATGCATGCCTTTGTAAAATGATTTGATTTTGTATATAACAACCTGATCAGTGAAATTTCCTGAGTGCTAAATTTCTGTAATTGTAGTGCCATGTTAGGAAAAACAGAGAAGTGTGCATGTGAGTGAGAAAGTGAATGAAATAAGAGTGACATGTGTAAACCTGTGTTGAAATCGGTAAAAATGTGTAATGTGTAACTTGTGCCAAATGTGACACTGCTTCCGCAGAGGGCAGTGGAACCGTATCAGGGAAAAGTCCCCCTGAGAAGGTTCAATGTGTTGTGACCCTAAGGGCATTAGGGGGAAATCCTGGAGGTGGACAAGTACCACTGGTTAGGGTGGAGACTTGTTCTCCCGGTCAGCGCAGTCCAAGAGTCGCCATTGTGTTGCCTAGATGGCATCTATGTGATGTGATGTGTTGTGTCCTTCTTTGGTGGTTTGGACTATGTGTCACGACACTAAATGTGAATGTGTAAATGTGAATGTGTAAATGGTATGTGTTCATGTGAAAAATGTGCATGTGAACAATGTGTAAAAGTGCATGTGTAAAGTGTGGAATATGCGAATTGGGAATTGTGTGAAATTGTCAAACCAAAATGTGAGGATGTGAGTTTGTAATCCATGTTATGACAATCTGAAATCATGCTTAAACAGTAGCTTCACTATGATAGATCATGTTTATGTATGCAAAATGCCTAGAATCCATGCTAGGGATAATTGTTAAGCATATATAAACAATTCTCCATACTTGGTTGTTCACATGTTATGATTAATCGTTGTTGTAGCTCTCATGTGTTAGATTATGGTTGCTAAGTATGTAAAACCAGCAAGCTTAAAGCATGTAAAATAGTTACGCATATGCGTAGGAATGTGTAGATTCCATGTCAAGTATGTTTCCTTTCATGCATGCTCGGAAATCATGTTAATGGCTTCCATGTCTTAGTTGGTTGAAGGTAGATGTTCATGTGAGGAACGAATAGAAAGCATGTGATAGATGATTTTGATTTAGAAAATCTGAAAGCATAGTCCATGTGTTTAAATTGTAGATTCACCATGATAGGTTGCAAAATTTAATGTCAAGCATGCTACATGTTGTGTCTTGTGAATGTGTATGTAGAACCTACTATGATATGTGCATGTATGGTATGTGTAGAGTACTTGCGGAGTCTTTTAGACTCACTACTTGCTTCGGCGTACGGGTGTAGTGGTGACGAGACACTTGTGGAGGAGACGTTAGAGACCAACTCCGAGCGTGGAGATTAGAGTGTTAGAGTACTTGTGACATTTTGAGATTTTCATAGTATGTAATTGCAACATTGTATTAGAATTACTATGGAAGGGAATGTATAAGTGTGGACATTTATGTATTAAATTTTCAGCAATTTAATTATGTGGACTTTTAGTTCTTTAATGTTATCGATTTATGTATGTTGAATGTGGATGATGAATGAATGAAGACAGTGGTTCTTTTACTTCCGCTACTCTGTTCTTATATTCACGTGTATCTCAGCTAAATGTTATTGTTGGGTAAATGTCCCACTGTAATGACGCTCGCTATATCGACGTGGGTTGGTAATGAGGGTCGTCACAAGTTTACCATTCGAACTATTCATCACTCAAATTGAGAGATTGGTGGGCTACTTGTAGAGTGAAAACAAGGCTATTTCTTGAATACGAGCTTGGCTTGGCTGATAATGACATTTCTTCCAATCAGACTTGACTGATGCAAAAGAGTTGGCTACTTCTACCCAGTTCAGTTTAGATGATATAAATGAGCCAATTTCTTATATATGGAGAACAAAGTGGACAAAGTTGACCCAACTGTCCTAGACGATCAGGTTGTTGAAGTGGAGGAGTCTAATGAGGAGGAAGAGTGGACCGATGATGAGGACGAAGAGGATGACGAAGATGAGGCTGAGTTAGACATATCTTCAGCATCTGATGATGAAAATAGATAATACTAAAAAACTTTGTAGGAAATGTAATTTACTTGTTTATATAATTGTAATATTTATGCAAGTTATATATTATTAAATAGCTACCTCAAAATTGAGTGTTGATGACATGTTATATCTTTATTGTTCTCAATAGAGATATGATGCGTGGATAATGCAGTGGGAGGGGGTCCACTGCCTCTAGCAATGGAGTTGGTCCACCTCCTCAGTGTACCCTCTACTTCTGTGGATTGATGGTCTACACCAAGACTGTATATATATATATATAATATATATATATACTCAACACAATTTATTTAGGTTACTATGTATATTAAGTTATTTTTTCTAATGTGCATATAACTATACAGCATCTGCAGCTATTGGCTGAGGGCGAGGATTCGCTTCCCTGAGTACATGGGTTGACTCGACAGTAGATAGAGCAATGTGTCGGTTCTTTACCTATATGTTTATAATCCTTACATAACCACTAATCATGTTTGACTTTTTGTAGGACCAAGTACCCCTCTTCCAGGATCTCTCCTAGACGTCTCACCTACCCCATCTCATTCTCAGGCAGGTACATGCATGTTTTAGTACTTTACTACATTTTTATCATTCCATTTTTTAATAATAGTGTACTTATTATTTACAAAGAGGTAGGAAGTCATCATCTAGAGATGAGCAGGTGGCCAACCAACTAGACACCAACCATGCTGGATTTTTGGGTAAACTTAATAACTTCACACTTATTATATTTGTTATTATGTTATTTGGTTCGTAATAGAAAATTAATATGTGTAATTGCAGGGGGAAGATAGAGCCAGGATTTGCTTCCCACTTTATTACGTCGTTGTTGCACGCACGCATCTTAGGACCAGTGGAGTCCTCGAGATAGTTCCCCCTGTCCGTCCAGGATCTATTATTTGACATGTTCACAGTATTATTAGATTTACTCCTTTGAAGGCATTTCTTTAATTATTATGTCTTTTAGTTAGTGCACTAACATGTGTAATTTAATTTCCAAATAGCATAGTTACATGTTCACGAGGGAGGAGGATCTCCCTCAAGCACGAGCTGTCTAGGAGTCTACTACCTACACAAATTTCAGAAAGTCATTGTGAGAGACTTGGGACAAGGCGACGAAGATCTTCGGCAGCCAAGATCCCACAGCCTAGAATGATTACAGCCCAGTGTGGATGAGGAGGGACTATTGGGAGTCCCTTTGTGATCACTGGGCTAGTCCTCAATGGAAGGAGACGTCGCAGGCAACCAGACGCAATCAGGCTGCTCATCTTGAAAAGAATGTGCATATTGGTGGGTCGTTGTCTTATGTAAGCCACATCCAGAAATTGGTAAGTCTATTAAATTTCAATTACTTAATAGATTATTATTGTAAAAATAACTAATTTTTTTGAATTGTAAGCAAAGTCACGAGCTCGAGTGTCCCCCTAGATTCTACAAGTTGTTTGAACGGACTCATAACTGGATGGGGGCTGATGAATATGTCAGCAAGAGTGCTCGCATGATTGTTGTAAGTCGATGTATAATTTTTTCATTAAATTTAGATATTAAATAAAATTATAATAATTAATATGTTTTTAATTTGTTCTGCGGTAGTCCTATGACAGGACGATGGTGGAGAGATATGCGGAGGGCACTCCCCAGTCAGACTTGGATATAGATGCTTGGGTCGACGTAGCGGGAGGACCGAGGAAGGACTGTGTACGATTTTGGAGACAACCTAGATACTAGTCCAGTGTTGTCCTCATGTGCGAGTTCAATAGATCCTCTAGCCCACGTGAGTTTGTCTGTTGTGACGCCCCCCCTAGCGGTGGGGAGGACATCAGAGCCCTCCTCTATGAAGAGCTGTCGCAGCAGCTACCGTTGCACCTTGTCTCCATGGTCCAGTAGCGGTGGCTACCCTCCGAGGTTTGGGCACCTTACAGCAAGCCCCTCAAGTTAGTATTTAATTTGTTATTACTTTTAATTTCATATACTCTAAATTACTCCTAGTCGACGGGTCGAAATCTTGAATAGGGATCTGATCGACATGTCGATCGGCAACAGGACGGGGGGGGGGGGGGGGGGGGGGGGGGTGAGAGAGAGAGAGAGAGAGACATATATATATATATATTTATTTATTTATTATATATGCAAATGGACAGAATCTAGATCAAATTCTCGGTTTGGGTTCGGCGCTCAAACCACTAACCCCAAAAAAAACTTAATTGTAAAGGGTAAAACTTGCAAGTAGGGGGTCGAAATCTTGAAATAAGGATCCGATCGGCATCCTGATTAGTCCGACATGACCGGGGGGTGTGGGAGATGTGTGTGAATAGAAGGAATCTAGAATGGTTCTCAATTTGGGTTCAATGCTCAAACCAATAATCCAAAAAAAAACCCAAGTGTAATGGGTCAGAACATGCAAGTCGAGAATCCAAATCTTGAAATAGGAATCCGATCGGCATGCCGATTGGTTCGACATGACCGGGGGGTGAAAGCGGCATGTGGGAATTGACAGGATCCAGATCGGATTCCCAGTTTGGGTTCAGCATTCAAGCCACTAACAAAAAAAACCCAAGTGTAAAGGATCAGAAAATGCAAGTCGAGGGTCCAAGTCTTGAAATAGGGCTCTTATCGGCATGTCGATCTATCCAACATAATCAGGGAGGGGGGGGTGTTGAGAAGATGTGTGCAAATAGACGTAATCCATATCGAATTCCTGATTTGGGTTCGGCATTCAAACCACTAACCTAAAAAAAAAAAACAAGTGTAAATGGTCAGAACATGCAAGTCGGGAGTCCAAATCTTGAAATAGGATCCCATTGGCGTGTCGATCGGTCTGACATGATTGGGGGGTGAGAAAGAAATGTGTGAGTAGACAGAATCCAGATCAAATTCTTGATTTGGGTTCGGTGCTCAAACCACTAATCCGAAAAAATACCTAAGTGTAACAGGCCAGAACATGCAAGTTGAGGGTCCAAATCTTGAGATAAGAATCTGATTGGCATGTCGATCAGTCTGATATGATCGGGGGTTGAGAGCAACCTATGGAAACTGACAGGATCCTGATCAGATTCCCAGTTTGGGTTTGGCGCTCAAACCACTAACCTAAAAAAAGCCCAAGTGTAAGGGGTTAGAACATGCAAGTCGGGGTTAAATCTTGAAATAGGGATCCAATCCGTGTGTCGATCAATCCAACATGATCGGGGGGGGGGGGGGGGGGGGGGGGGGGGGTGAAAGAGACGTGTGCGAAGAAAGGAAATCTAGATCGGATTCTCAGTTTGGGTTCGGCATCGAAAAAAAGCCAAGTGTAAAGGTCAGAACATGCATGCGGGGGTTAAATCTTGAAAAATAGGATCCAAACGGTGTGTCGATTGGCCAACACGATCAGGGGGTGAGAGAGAAGTGTGTGAATAGATGGAATCTAGATCAGATTCCCGATTTGGGTTCAACACTCAAACCACTAACCGAAAAAAACCCGTGTAACGGGCTAGAAAATGCAAGTCGGAGGTCCAAATATTAGAATAGGAATCTGATCGATGTACCGATCAGTCCAATATGATCAAGGGGTGAGAGTGGCCTGTGGGAACCAATGGGATCCAAATCAGATTTCTAGTTTGGGTTCGGTGCTCAAACCACTAACCCGAAAAAACCCAAGTGTAAAGGGTCAGAACATGTAAGTCGGGGGTCCAAATCTTGAAATAGGGATCCGATCAGTGTGCCAATAGGTCCGACATGACTGGGGGTGTGAGAGAGACGTGTGAAAATAGATGGAATCCAAATTGGATTCCCAATTTCAGTTTGGCACTCAAACCACTAACACAAAAAAAAGCTAAGTGTAAGGGGTCAGAACATACAAGTCGGGGGTCCAAATCTTGAAATAGGGATCCAATTGTTGGTAGAGGAAATGGAGATCTAGAAGGGGGCAGGGGGTGAATAGATTTACAGCAGAAAACTTAAGTAGTTTAAAAATTACTATGAATTAAAAGATCTATTGTATGATAACCCCACACTTCTAACAGACTTACAAGTAATTAAAAATGTGTGACACATTTTATCAAACAGTGTGTGAGTGATTAGAATGTGTAGTAAAATCCTTATGCATACATCTAGTGTAAAGACATAACAAGGCAAACCACTACACAAGATATTTTTAAGGTGGTTCGACTCCAGGAAGGAGACCTACGTCCACCCCTCACTTAAACCAAGTGAGGCTTCACTAGACTGTTGATTAACATATTCAAATAATCGCTGACTAACAGCTTGAGTTCTACTACCTCACAACTTGATCCGCTAATGCATAGCTTGACAGCTAATTCACATCTTCTCCAGTGACTCACAGCTTGACAATCGCTGATTACACGACTTCAAGCTCAAACAAACCTCCTCAATCCACACCACAAACACTGTGTTGGATCACACTCCTATCACACGTAGGGGCTCCCAAAGATTTCTGAATGATAAAGGGAAAAATATGTTGCTCAAAAGAATTTGAGTTCAGAGAAGCAATCCTCAAACAAATGTCTTTCGATCTTACTTCTTCTTCGGTGTATTGATCACTGACCTAAAATTCCCCAAGTCTTGATAACCTGGATCATGCTTCAGATCACCTGCATGCCTTCATTATATTGATGTGTTGCTGAAGCATTTTGATTTGATCTCCTTCGAATAGGCTTGACTAGCGGTGCTCTGCTTTGGCTTCAGTAGATTTGTCGATGATGAGGCTTCATCTGGCACATCATCATTGCGGCCTTCTTCTTCTTTTTCTCCTGCTCTATTCTTCTTCTTCTTCTTCTGCTCGCTGCTCTCTCTCTTTTCTCCCTAGTGGCACTGGTATATTTTGAACTCCTTTTTCTGGGCCCTTAGCTTTTTCAGATGAGACAAAGGGCATATTTATAGCCCTCATCATTGATCTCTTACATGAGGATGCGAGAGTACCACAATTAGGGTTGTTTGTATACCCTTTAATGGACATGTGCTTCGTGTAAGGCCCTTGAATTTTGCCCTCTTATTTAGATGCTTAGTTGTGTAATGTTTAGATGCTTGTGTGTATAGTTCTAGTATATATAAATATGTATGTATTTTATGTGCATGTTATAATTAAATAAGGTTGTACATGTATGTATGCTTGTTTAATTATGTGCATATGGTGCTTATGTGATACATTGTGCATTATATATATGTATGTACATATTGTAAGCTGGTGTTCTGCATTCTATGTTCTGGCCGAAGGACCATTTAACGTCAACATGCATGGACGTGCATGGGCATGTCAGCGTCCAGATCGATGGGTTAACTCCTGGTAGGCTGCCAGGTATGTGGATGTCTATCTCCCAGATTGTTGCAGTTTCAGATCCGGAAACACTCGCGATTTCTTCGCCCCGTTTTTGGAAACCGTCTTCCAACGGTCAAATACCCTTGTAAACGCATCCCTAATCCCTTTAGCATATAAAATACCTTGTCTAGGTGCAGTTAGGTCCTTTTGGCTTTTTGTCAAGAACCCTAGAACTGTGTACGAAACCTGAACTTTGAGGTTTGGATCGGGCGACTTGGTGCATTTCCTGGCGATCTTCATCAACCGGGAAGACTCTTTGAACATCGAGGAAGGCCTCCCTGGCTCCTGAGTGATTCATCCATCAACACAGAAGCCGGATCGAGAGGAGATTGAGAGCTTCTTGGCACTGGCCGAGGAGATCATCGTTGGCAAATAATTCCATCTAACGATTTTTCCAAAGCAAGTAACCCTTGGATCTCATCAATACCCATGTCTAGTAGGTCCTAGAATTTAACAGATTGTTACTCGTGTTCTGGAATCTCCATTCACCATTATTTCTGCGTTTTGTCTGTGTTTGCACAGACAAGAACTTAACGGCGGCATCTGATGCCGTTAAGATACATGGTTGGCGGCCACCTTTTCTGTCGTTAATTCACGTTGGCGGCAGTACTTTTGCCGCCAAGTTCATCAAGTTTTGACTGAATGCATGTCTGATCCCTCTGGCATATTCCCCGAATTTCTGAACATGAGTATATGCTGTAGAAATTTTATATGGTCAAGTATGTCCAGTGGAACATGCCATGTGATTATGTTGAATGTTCATACACTCTACTAATTATTAAAATTCCTGAATAAAATTGTTATGCATGATTGACCTTATTAATTACTGTTTACATAGATCCATGTTAAACTAAAGCTTTAGAAAATTACTATGGGTCCATATACATATGTTAGGTCTATCATGATAATTGAACGAATTTCTGCTTATTGTGCAAATTATTAGAATTTCAGATAATAGAATAGTGAGCATGAATTACTATTTTAATTACAAAAAGATGTATGGTTGCATGTGAACATGTCAGAAATTTTGTGAATATAGGACTGTTAAATACATATTCTGGAACTGCTATACATCTGTAATACTGTAAACCATGTTAATTAGGTTTCTCTTGGTAAATCTGCAGAACGCTCGTTCTAATTATTATAATTTGTGTAGGTTTCTGAAATTTTTGAAAATTTGTATGTGTGATGACTAACCTGTGAGTAGTCTGTGGTAAATGTTTTGTACTGATTGGATAATAACAAGTGTTTTTCAGATTTAATATAGAAAAATGACCATGTGAGTATGCTTAATGTGATTGTTTAAATTCAGTAAATTACAATATGATTAGGATTAACTGTTATGGTGATTGTGGAATAAGAATGATAATTAGTCTTTTTATTTCCGTTGTTCCATGTCAATATTTTGTACATCTCAGCTTATTGTAATTGCTGGGTCAATGTCCCACTGTGACGGCGTTCATTATACCGATGTGGATTGGTATAATCGTACCGGTATAAGGAGGGTCGTTACAGAGATTGGTATCAGAGGCAAGGGTGAGATTGTACGTGAAATATTGTGCCATCATCTTCATAATATGCTAAGTCTTTATAGAATTGTCCACATGCGTAGAAAATCATTAATAATGAATGAAACATAGTAAGAACATGGTTAGGAATTAATTAACTTAGTTCTAAATGTGATTAATTGTCTTGCAGGATATGGCTTCTCGTGGTAGGCATAGTATTACTGCTCGTGAGGATGAGCAGAGCGAGAGGAGAGGAGAGATGGGTGAGCAGCAGGCCCCAGCACCACAGGGTCCTACTGTACTTCCTCCGCCACCACCAATAGATTATGGAGTATTCATGCAAGGTCTGGTGCAGGCAATGCAGACCCAGGCTCATACTCAGGCCGCACTCCAGGCTTAGCTGGAGGCTCAGGTTAGAAATGTTAGATAGAAGTAGTCTGCTTCCATTTAAATTTACGATTGTTATGTTGCTATGTTGTATATGTGTTATTTATGTTGTTTGTTGTAGCATGCTCAGGCTCCAGCTCCAGTTCCCAGGGGCATGACCATTGTGGACCTTCCATCATGGAGCAGTTCAAGCGTATGGCTCCACCCTCTTTTAAGGGGGAGAGTGATCCATTGCTAGCGGAGAACTGGATGAGGGAGATCGAGAAGATCTTCCGAGCAATTAGGTGCGCTGAGGAGGACAAGGTCAACTTAGCCAACTATATGCTACAGGTATGTGTTAGTTGTATATGCATTCATTATAGTAAGTCTAGATCTGTCTAGATTTGGAGCTTATGGAGGCTTGATGCAGAGGAGAGAGAGCTGATGTGTGGTGGTCCTCTTAATGTGTACCAGATTCGAGGATGGAGCTGTCGAGGTAGTATGGGACGACTTCCTGAGGCTCTTATGGGCCAAGTTCGTTCCAGAGCATATCCTGGACAAGATGGAGCAGGAGTTCATCACTTTGACTCAGGGCTCTATGACCGTACTGGAGTACGAGGCCAGGTTTGCCAAATTATTGAAGTATGCACCTCACATTGTGGCTGATGAGCGCAAGAAAGCGAAGAAATTTGTGATGGGTCTTAAGCCATCACTGAGGTCGAGGCTGGTGGCATTGACAATCGTTACCCTTGATGAGGCTCTTAGCGAGGCTTGTCGACAGGAGAGCGAGATGGAGCAATATTGGGAGGAGAAGAAGGCTTCGTAGAAGAGATCTACACGCCTTTTAGCGCGGTTAGGATAGGAAGAAGGCGGCGTACTAGTCACCACAGCGTCCCATAGCAGTGAGCAGTCAACAGGTAGCTACTCAGCGGTCCCCTGATAGTAGGCCTAGCGGCATGAAGGAGTGTCCTCATTGTGGAAGGACAATGGTGGTACTAAGTACTAGAAGTTGGCGGGGAAGTGCCTCAAGTGCGGGAGCAGTGAGCATTAGATCCGGGACTGTCCCAGACAGCAGCAGGGAGTCCAGCATGGAGCGCCAGCCCTAGCATTGGCAGCAGCGGGGAAGCGCCAGCTACAGGAAGACCAGGAAGAACCTCGAGCCCAAGCTTGAGTGTTGCCTTAGCACGAGAGGATGCAGAGTAGGCAGAGCACATCACCGAAGGTACAATTCTTTTTAGGGTGTGCACGCTCAGGTTTTGTTTGATACGGGTGCCACTCACTCGTTCATTTCCGAGTGGTTTGCTAGGCAGTTAGCTGTAGAGTCTAGTGTAGAGGCTGAAGAGTAGAGGTTCCATTGTTTGGGCACACATCTGCGGGAACAGTATCGACTCGAAAGTGTATTCTGTCTTTACCCATGTGCATTGAGGATCGAGTCCTAGATGGATGCTTCTTTTTGCTAAAGATGAAGGACTATGATGCAATTCTTGGTCTAGATTGGCTAGAGGAGCACTATGCTTTAGTAGATTGTCATGGGAAGAAAGTCATTTTTCGTATTCCTGGTGAGGATGAGTTTTCACATCCATTGCCAAGGAACCTTGCGGGAAAGTTTATCATCTCTGCCATAAAGGTGATGAGGATGGTTAATAAGGGTTGTGGCGCTTTTCTTGCCAGCGTGGTATTAGTACCGAAAGCTGATCAGTCACTTACTCTTGCGGAGATTGATGTAGTGCAGGAATGTTTGGATGTATTTCCTGATGATTTGTATGTATTTCCACCAGTTAGAGAGATAGACTTTACTATAGAGTTGCTTCCAGGCACCTCTCCTATCTCGAAGGCTCCATATCGGATGGAACCTGCGGAGTTAGTAGAGTTGCGGAAGCACTTGCAAGATTTGTTGGATAAGGAATTTATTCGCCCTAGTGTATCTCCTTGGGGCACACCTATTTTATTTGTAAAGAAGAAGGATGGGTCACTTAGGTTGGCATTGATTATAGGAGTTCAACCAAGTGACGCTAAAGAACAGGTATCCCTTACCGTGGATTGATGATCTATTTGACCAGTGCAGAATGCATCGGTCTTTTCCTAGATTTTGTGGTCTGGATATCATCAGGTTAGGATTAGGAGTGAGGATGTGTCCAAGACGGCCTTTTAGACTCGTTATGGACATTATGAGTTTTTAGTTCTTCCATTTGGCCTACAACGCCCCTGCAGCGTTCATGGATCATGAACAGGGTGTTTAGGCCTTATAGATAGTTTGTCGTAGTGTTTATTGATGATGTGTTGGTCTATTATCCGGACGAGGCCACACACCGTCAGCATTTGAGAGTAGTGTTAGAAGTTCTCCTAGAGCACAAACTATATGCAAAATTCAGCAAGTGCGATTTCTGGATACGCGAGGTTCATTTCCTTGGGCATGTTATCTCCGGTGATGGGGTGTAGCAGTGATCCAGCAAAGGTCCAAGTTGTATTAGATTGGGAAATTCCCAGGACCCCATTGGAGATTCGTAGTTTCCTTAGATTAGCAGGTTATTATCGGTGATTCCTTGAAGGATTTGCCTCTATCGCGCCACTTGACTAAGCTAGACAAGAAGGGTGTGAAGTTTGTTTAGTCTGAGGAGTGTGAGAGTAGCTTTCAATTGTTGAAGGCTAAGCTTATTTGCACACGGTGTTGATTTTGCTTAGTGGTTGCAGAGGGTTTTCCATCTACTCGGATGCATCTCGGACTGGTTTAGGCTGTGTTGATGCAGTAGGGAAGGGTAGTGGCGTATGCTTCTCGTCAGTTGAAGGAGCATGAGCGTAACTATCCGACTCATGATTTAGAGCTTTACACTAAAGATCTGGAGGCACTATCTTTATGGTGTCAGATTTGAGGTGTTCACTAATCATAAGAGCTTGAGGTATCTCTTCTCTCAAAAGGAATAAACCTCTGGCAGAGAAGATGGATTGAATTCCTCAAGGACTATGACTTCGACCTTCAGTATCATTCTAGGAAGGCGATGTCGTAGCAGAGCTCATAGCAGAAAGAGGTCTTTACTCTAGCAGGATTGGAGGATGTTGGAGGATGCTGCTTGCGCGATGACTGAGGTAGAGCCATTATATCAGGCTTTTGTGGCTCAGTTGTCCATTCGGTCCACTGTTTTGGATGAGGTGATCGAGCAGCAGAAGGCCGACCCTAGACTCCAAGAGCTAGTGGGCAAGGCAGGCGTGCTCGTGATGGATGGTGTGTGATTAGATTTCATCAAAAGTCTGTGTTCCGATATTGAAGATGTCCGTGAGTAGGTATTAGCAGAAGCTCATAGGTCTAGATTCTCTATTCATCGGGTAACACTAAGAGTATTAGGATTTGAAGAGATCATTTGGTGGTTCTGGCATGAAGAAGGATGTAGCGGATTTGTGTCCAGGTGTTTGGTATGTCAGCAAGTGAAGGCCGAGCGTCAACGACCATCTGGTCTTATGCAAAAGATGGAAATCCTTGTATGGAAGTGGGAGGCCATCACTATGGATTTCGTAACGGGTTTGCCCAGATCAGTTAAGGGCAATGACTCGATTTGGGTGATTGTAGATAGACCTACAAGGCCTACTCGCCAATCCAGAATCTATCTACAATCACCCAATAGAGAATCTATTTACTACAAGGCCTACTCGCCAAGCTTTCAACATGTAGATAGACCTACAAGGCCTTCCATACAATGCCTCAAATGGAGCCATACCAATACTCGCATGAAAACTGTTGGCTTGCAGGTAAAGCAACATGAGATAGCTTCTTCATTAATCAAGAAAATATGTTAAGGAGCTCTAAAAAGATTTCATTTGAACAAGCCAAGCCTGCCAACCCCGATGAGCACAAGTATTAAACTTGAAAATGATGAGAAAGGTAAACTAGTAGATGCAAAGCAATTCAGAGGTATGATTGGCTCTCGACCAGTTATACAGTTCAGTGTTTGCCTTTGTGCTAGATACCTCTAATCCAAAGGAAAGCCATTTGGTTGCAGTAAAAAGGATTTCAGATATCTCTCAGGTACACATGGTTAGGTTATGGTACCTAGCAGGTAGTAATTTTAACTTGATTCATATTCTGATGTTGATTATGTTGGATGTAAAATGATAGAAAAAGCACTAGTGGGTATTGTCAATTTCTGGTGGTTGCATGGTTTCGTGGGCATCAAGAAGCACACTCGGTTGCCCTCTCCACTGCAGAGGCAAAATGTTGCTGTAGGGAGTTGTGTGGTTCAAGTGTTGTGGATCAAAAAGTCAGTGTGTGACTACAACATTGACATTGGATGCACACCCATCTTATGTGACAAACACTAGTGCTATCAAACCTTTACAAAAAACCAATTCAACACTCAAGAACCAACACAATGAAATTCGACATCCATTCTTGAAAGATGAGGTAGCCAACAAATCTTGGAGCTTAGCTTCATGCCCACTGAGAAGAAACTTGCTGATATCTTCACAAAACCCTGTCTAAAAATAGGTTCACTACATTAAGGAGAGAATGGAGCTGTGTAAAATGCAATGAAACTAATACCCAATTTTGGAGTATATGCTCCTTGTGTGTAATGACTATGGGGTAATATAAAATGGTGAAATGTGGAAGAACAAGTCATGCTTGTTTGGAAACTATCATTATGTGTGAGAAAATATTCTCCGCCTCGTATCTATAGTCAAGTTGCATATAAGGTCATCCACTTCAAATGGGGTATATAGTTTCTTTTCAATCTACCCATTACTTTTGAAAACAAATGAATCTCTATGTTATGTGCTTATGAATGCTTTCATGTGTGCAAATGTTGCCATGCAATAATTATGCTGGTTGAATTGCTTGAAGTGTTGAGTCATCACATGCACACACTATGGGGGAGTAATTCAGATTTGATGAGTAAAATTCATGAGAGACAATCTCCATTCTCTCTGTGTCCTAATTTCCCAAGCATGAAGTTCCAATTTCTCTCTATTATCCATATTAATTCTGATTTCTCAAGCTTCTGTCGACAGCCCCAAACACCCCTGTCGACAGCTATGCCGTCACAGAACCCAGGATGTGTAGCATGTGTGCATATGTCGACAGACCTACTTCAGCTGTCGACAGCAAGGCACAATTCTGATCTCCCGAACTCATGTTTTTAGTCTCTGTGCATCTGTCAACAGCAAGCACCCAAATGTCGACAACCATGATTTGCCTGAACCCAGTGTTTCCCAACTGTCTGCATCGGACAGGCTTCAATTTGATGTCGACAGATACACATTTCACTGAATTCTTCATCTTCTCTCCACATCCTTTATGAGCTGTTCATACATTAAATGTAAGGTGAAAATGGGGTTCTCACTTGGGTTATAATCTTTATATCCACCTAATACCAAAGATATTGTCTGATTCTCAATGATTTTGACATACTATTCTTGTATGAGTCTAGGTTGTATCATTCGGAGTACATGCACAAATCTAATGGGTTTAACCTAAACTCTCTTGAAAAACTCCCTTGTGGATAATCACTTTTCTCAGGTGACTTGATAAGTCTAAGGTCATTGAACTTTATGTCTACATGGGCTTTTAACCTTAAATACTTTGCCCTTGATTTCCAAAAATAAAAAAGGGAGAGAAAGCTACCTATTTCTAATACTCAAAAGTGTCTCAACAAATAATGAATGAGGCAAAGGCAGAGCAATGATTAGTATTACTGAGTAACTGGGGGACATGGGCATCAAAAATGTCTGTCTTCGCATCAAAAAGCTTATTCATTATCTTTGTATAATGGAATGATGGTCACTTCCACTAAGTAACTGGGGATACGGGCATTCCTCATGTCTATCATCACGTCAAAAGGTGATAGTGATCCTAATTACCACTTTTCCCATTGAATTGCTACAAGAAATAATTCAAACTAGAAATAGAGTGAAGCCTCCATATTTTTTTATCATGAGCAATTTGTTATTTTTGGTTATCTGCTCATGTAGACATCTTTTTCACATACCAACTGCACATCACCCAATAGGAAATATGGTTTTCTACAATGGTTTTATTCAAAGGGGTTTTATTTATTTTCATCTGCTTTTATGCGATGTGTTCTTAATACTCTAACTTGAGACTTCTGGGGTATTATTTCACAAACCATTGTAGATTTTTGACGTGTCTTAATATTAGTGGGTAGACATGTTATAATGTGTCTATACCTATTTTCCACCTTAAATACCATTTGAATGCTCATTTCCAAGCAAAATTCTGTCAAAAACTCAATCTGGCAAATTCTGTATGTGTTTGTCGACAGATGAATATTCACCTGTCGACAGCCGGCGGTGAGGGTAGTTTAGAAGCCCAACCGGCACACCTTTTTGGGCGGATTTTGTGGGTCCCTTCCCTTTCAAACTCTTTCACAACCTCTTAAAAAGGGAACCCACGCCTCTTCTTTTCTTTCCCTACTTCCACACACCCTCTCCTTCCTCTCTAAACCTCAACCTTCCTTCTCCAGGGTGCCAGACCTAGATTTCGGTACTTCCTGGTTCTCTTCTAGCCTTCTTGTCTCTTCTCTTTCAGAGCTCTTCTCCACTCCAACCTCCTCTTTCTCATGGCTCCCAAGGGGAAACGTCCTGCTCTTGTCGCCGTCCCCTCTCTCCAGAAGCAGGCGAGGGCTCCGGGGGCCCTGTCAAGCGCCGTAGCAAGCATCGAGAGGACCGTCTGCTGGAACTCATCGTTCCTCCGTATCTGAAACTCGTCAAAGTTCTCAGAACCTTCACCAAGTTCGTCCAACCCCGCTATGTTGATTTTGTCTCGCTGGAAGACATGTTCCCCGGTCTGCAGCCCCTCTTCGACATCCAGAGCTGGTCTTCTTTCTGTTACTCCCACATTTGGTATTCTCCCACCGCTGTGATGGAGTTCTACAACAATCTAGGGATCACGGATTCTGGTAACCTCTACACTACAGTCAAAGGCACTCCCCTCCAAATCACCCCTAATCTTCTCACTCATGGCTTTCAAATCCCCAATTCTGGCATTGATGTTCTGCTAAATCATCCTTCTGCATCTGATTACTACACTCTCATCACTTTGCAGCCATACGATTCTACCAAAGATTGTATGAAGTTGAATGTCAATTCCTTCCCACCTCTTCATCGTCTTATTCATCACATTTTCACCACCATTATTGTGCCCAAGGATAGAGGCAGGGAACTTGTGACCAAAGTTCACAAATCTCTTTTCTATTCTTTCCTTAATGGTGAACAAGTCAATCTGCCTATTCTCATGATCGCCCTAATCAGGCAATGCTTCCGGAACTCCAAAAGATCGATGCCCTATGCTTGCCCCATTACCTCTCTCCTTCTGTCATTAGCATCCATATTACAAAAGGGGAGTTTGTTGATCTCAAATCCAGCAGTTCTTTGATCTTACTGCCGCTCATAGGATGGGCTACAAGCTAGGTGATGGGAAAGTCTCACGGGATCTCATGGGCAAGGAGCAGGCTGTGAAGAAGAAGATTTTGAGGATGAGGAATCAGGGGATGAAGACTCCACGCTGAACCAATGGATGCTCAGGGCGATGAGGATGATGATGCTGAAGACCAAACACCAAGAGCCTCACCAACCATCTCTTAGAGATTTTCTCATGATCAGCAGGCCCAAATGCAACAACAGATCACCACTAGTTTTCACATCTCAATGCCAAGCTTGATCACGTTGATACAAGGATGGATGCTTGGCTGACACTAATGTGCAAATTCAGCTTAGGCTTACAAGGATCTCCACAGAGCATCATGGGATTAGTCATCCACCTGTACTAGGAATGACGTTGTCTAGAGAGTCTACAGAGTCAGTTTACATTTTCTAGTTTCCTTTTCCTTAGGTCTGGATTGTCACTGATGTCTTTGTTGCTATGTCAGTCCTGTCATTTCCTTTCTTTTGCATTTCTTTAAGTCATGTCATGAAAATCTTTTGTAACTGTGTGTACTAATGATTATTCAATGACATTCATAGTTCTTTGCTACTTTCTATTCATGTGTGCATGATTTCTCTTTTGGATGTTGCCAAAAGGGAGAAAAACATCAATTGTGCATAAATTGAAATTTTGTCATCATCAAAAAGGGGGAGAATGTTGGGTTCTCATGTATGGTGTTGTAATTACATGTTTTTGATGATGAACAATGTGTTGCCCAGGTAGGTAGCCAGAGGGGGGGGGTGAAGGGGTCTTTAAAATTTATCAATTAATACATGTTCACTAAAAACGATCACACACAAAGACACATTTGATGGATGTTAGTTATTGTTAGGATAAACAACAATCACACAAAGAAGCAATCACAACACAAGATGTATCTTGGTTCGGACCTCCTCTCCACAGGAGTCTACGTCCAGTCCCTGAGCAACAACTCAGGATTTCACTAACTAGGGTACAGTCCCCCTATGGACACTACAACACCCAGCTCAGCTAGTCTTCTCTTCTCAGTTCGAAGAGGAACAACACCCTGGATACCTCACCAGGTCTTCCTTCACACCAGAAGGACACACACACACCCTGGATACCACCAGTCTTCCTTCACACACGAAGGGTACAATCACAGAAACAAGGTAAACAGGAGATTAGCCCCTAGATCAAGCTTTAACAAGCCAAGATCTGAAGCTAGGGACTGAGAGCAATGAGTCTACAAAACACAAGCTCACTCTCAGAACCAAACAAGCTCTCTCGAAAATCTACAAACAATGAGAGAGCAAAGAGCTAATCTAATGGAATGGGCTTGGCCTTTCTTGAGAACTCACAGAAGACTTGATGATCAGAGTGTTTTTGTATCACTATCGTTCTATATGTCTATGATATGTATCTTCTGGAGTCCTTTCTTCAATATATAGCTTCAATTTGAAATATAGATGTTGAAGTATATGTTGCCTCTAGCTTTTGGTGGACGTTAGACTGAGTGGCACTTGGAAGCTTCCAGTCAACAGTCCTTTATCCATTTGTGCACGCAAAAGATAGGATCTTCTGAAGTGTCCTTTGGCTTCTACAAGGCCCAACGTTGTATGACGAATGTTTTCAGAGACCTGCATACATTAAATGCTAGAACAGTGGATAGCTACTGTTCTTTGTTGTCAGAAACATTTGGTGTGAATATTCACCAAAATAGTAATGTCATTTGCTGTTCAAAAGATGCATATGGAATAGACACGATAATGGATGATATCGTCTGTATGCATGCAGAGATACGTTCAGTCTTCATTAAATGCACAGCTGTCAGAAGAATATGTACGAAGACTTGACTATTCAAACCGTTGAAAGGATAAGTATATGTCAAGTTGATTGATATGAAATCGATGCATTTATGACTTATGAAATCGTTATGCAACCAAATAGAAAATCGTTGTGAGATATGAAAGAATCGTTGTGATCATCAAGGAAATCATTATGATTACTAAAGAAGTCGATGCGCAAAGCAAATCGTTATGAGAGCCAAAGAAATCGATGTGATAAGAAAATCGTTATGATCACTAAAGGAATCCTTACGAAAGCAAGTCATTACAATGACTAAAGGAATCGTTATGATAGCAAATCTAAAGGAATCGTTACAAAGGCAAGTTGTTACAATGACTAAAGGAATCATTCGAAGGCAAGTCATTACAATGACTAAAGAATCGTTACGATGACTAAAGAAATCGTTACGAGAGCAAGTCGTTACGATGACTAAAGGAATCGTTACGAAGGCAAGTCGTTAAATGACTAAAGGAATCGTTACGAGAGCAAGTCGTTACGATGACTAAAGGAATCATTACGAGAGCAAGTCGTTACGATGACTAAAGGAATCATTATGAGAGCAAGTCGTTATGATGACTAAAGGAATCGTTACGAGAGCAAGTCGTTACGATGACTAAAGGAATCGTTACGGGAGCAAGTCGTTACGATGACTAAAGAAGTCGATGCAAGCAAATCATTACGCTCTCTTAAGAAGACATTGTAGGATGATTTCTTTGAAATCAGAAGAAGTTTCAATCTATGAAGAAATCGTTAAGGTACATATGAACGGTTATGAAGAAATCGTTACAGTTCTACTGTAATCGTTATGATCTATAAAAGAAACCGATGTGTACTTAGACAAATATGATGCATAGATACAATGTAAAATGCTTGCTGTTTTGGCTTATTTTCCTCTGGTATTAATCTGTGCTTAAGACTTGTAGAAAATAGGTTAGTGACCTTTAATTAAGGGTTGAATTATCACAATAATATGGTTTTGTTAATCACCAAAGAGAATGTAATTACTTTTAATTACATGGGGATAGACTGTTCATCAATCTCCCCCTTTTGGTGATGACAAAACTTTAGCAAAATAGCACAGATATAAAAGATCTCCATATGTTTCAGAGCTGCAATAATTCTCCCCCTTTTGTCATTAGCAAAAAAGATGCAAGGAAAAGACAAAGAAGAAGAAAAAACAACTGAATGAGACAGAAAATACTATTGTATTCATTCATTCTGGGAAGGTACGGGGAGATAAAAGGCAGGAGAGAGGAGGGAGGCAAAATGAGAAATGATTTCCCATGCCTATTCTTCCTGCTTTTCAAAAACTTGACGGAATACACCAGGGGCAAGAGTGTACTTGGGTCCCATGGAGGGAACCATTCTCTTCAAATGGAGAGCCAACTGCTCATCAAGGAGATTGGCATAGGCTTCTTTGCTAAGGGAGATTCTTTTGAAAGAGACTGATCCAAAACTGGCTCGAGCAAGAAATTGATCAACTGAAATGGGATAGAAGTTCTGCTTGGCCTTCAGCTCTTAACAAAGGGCTACATAGACTTATATTGCTCAACCCAAATCCGGAAGGGGTCCTAGACAAGGTGAATAGAGTTCATGTCTAAAATGTAGCTTCTGATTCTAGAGGGTGACCTTCCCTGGCTTGACATTCATTAGCACTAAAGCTGCTGAGCAGAGAGAGGGTAAAATCTGGCCCAGTCTGAAGGTGTCAACCTCTCACATTCTGACAGGATAGGAGCTAGAATCTCAGCACTGACATGGCCTTGGTGGTATTCTCTGAAGAGAAATCTATGAAATGCCATTGGAAGCCCTTCTGTACCTTGATTCTGCCCATTACTCTGGCAAAAACGTTCAAAGATGATAGACCCAACAGGAGAGAGTCTATGACCAGAGAGTGAATAGGTGGAAGCAAGATTCCGCAGCACTTGAAGGGTGGCAAAGTCCACTTGGATAGCTTCAGAGTGGCGGCGGCTGACCAAGTGCATCTATGGCCTGCTTAAACTGGGCTGAATTGGACCTCAGGGAGTCGATGGACCTATCTATAGTTGTTGAAGAGTTGGAAATGCCTGGCCATCTTGATCTCCTTCTGAATAAATGGGCCCAACAATGCTTGTGAGAATTGGAACCATTCTAAGAGAGTCAAGGAATGGTCCTTGGATGGAATCTAGCAGACTTAGCCAGAACAAATTTTTGTACAGCCCTCTGTGCCCCCTAGCCCATTGCTCTTCAGTCTTGGAATGAACAATAGAAAAGATTTTGGATTTTCAGTTTTGTGAGAGGGGTATAAGGTATAATGACATTTAATGGCCTGAGAGATTAAGAAAAGGAAGGTTGACATGGTGGCAAAGACAACCTTCTAAAGATATTCTGTATACAGTGGTTTGTTTTGTTGTCCACTATGAGAGAAAACCACAGAGGTGGATGAAGAGGTTCAGAGGAAAGAGAGGAGGGGATGAAATTTTCCTCTTTTTAGGAGCAGAACTAGAAGAGTCTGCCCTATGGATATGAACCCCAACCTTCAGT
>CM024763.1:30014221-30214221 GCA_014218235.1 Colocasia esculenta | reverse complement strand
TCTAAAATACTAAACGACATGAAAAGCTTTATTGGAAAGAGATTTTATGAAACAGATGATTACTAAAGAAGGTATTCAAGTGGGAACTGTTGTGTATGAAATGAATATCTAGAGGGGGGGGGGTGAATATTTATTGACCACTTAAATATTAGGAACTCAAGACTACGATCAAATTAGACTAGGGTACTTATCCAATGCATAGCCAACCACATAATGCAAGCGAAAATTTTAAGGTGGTTCAGCTCTAGTGTGGAGACCTACATCCACCCCTCACTAAACCAAGTGAGGCTTCTCTAACAAATCAATTGTGTGAAACACTCACACCACTGTTGATTGACAACTTCTTACAGACTACTAATTCACAGCTTCAAGATTGTTTCAATCTCACAATCCTTACACACAAAGTGTAGGATCAATCTATCTACTCCAAACGGAGCAGACAACCAAATAGATTTGAGTAAAGAAGAAATACGAAAAATCAAACGAGAGAGATTTCTAAAAAGTTGCAGAAATGTTTCAAACTCTATGTGTGCAGTTCCACTAAAGTTTAGATTTGATCAGTTTTCTCCTCGAACTCTCAACTGCATCTTCCTCAGGATTGAGTTCATTTGATTCCTCTCCTGGTCTCAACTTGAAGGATCAATTGTCTCTGAATTCGATTGAATTCCGATGCTCTGCTTTTAATTGATCAACAACAAGTCTTCGTATGGGATGAAGACACACTCCAACATCTTCTTCTTTTGATGAGTTGACTGCTCAGAAGCCTGCTCTTCTCTCTGAACTCAAGCTCTACACTCTCTGTACTTTTCCGCTCTCATATATACTGCACTTTTTCCTTGATGTGTGATGCTTTTCTATAGTGGACGACACGCTCCCTTTAGATCTGCTTCACGGAATCATTTTCGGTGGGCCTGTAATCATGGGAAATGTGCACCCCCAAAACACACAACAAAATATTCAATCTAAAAGTATGGAAATAAGGAATGTGATCGCCACCTAGCAAGTTGCCTAATATGAACGACGTAGACTAACTATGCTAGGAAAAGGAAGAGAGAACCGTGGACTTACTGAGATCGCGACGGGGAATCCCGTCACGATGAGCCTTAAGTCGCGACGCCACCATAGGGTGCGTCTCGATGTCGCGTCGCCCTCCTCTGCCGCGTCCTCTGCAGTGCAGGAGAAACGTAGGTGGACCTTTTTCCTGTCCTCCGGCCTACCAGAGAACAAGAGCTGCTCGTAGATCTTCGCTTGGGTGCCTGTCAAAACAACAAAAATAAGAAATAAAACCCTATTAGAATAAACTTAAGCGTAATATCTATTCAAAATGGAAAGGGAAGATGAAGCATAGTGGGAACGGACCTGGGGGTGGTTTTTAAACCCCTTGGGTGTATGGAAGACATGGGAGGAAGAAGGGATGCAACATATCTATAAAGAAATAACATGCATGCATGAAAAGTGAGATGAAGGAGAGGGAAGAAAGAGCCCCGCATGGGGCGACTCCCTGGCGTTGAACGGCGTCCACAAATGCTGTAGAAGCTCCAGAGAATGTAGGAGTTGCCCTCCTCAAGCACCAAGATCCAAGGATGAAGAAGTATGCATGGCTTAGTGAAGGAAATGGAGGGAAATGGGAGAGCCACGAGGCTAAGTCCAGATCAGAGGAAATTTTGGCAACACTTCGTGATGAGAATGGGGCTCTCCCCTCCTCTGAAGGAGAGGCCTTGCTTATATAGACTAGGAGAGAGAAAATCTCGTCCATGGGAGATAATGGCAAAAAATAAGGTGATAAATGCATGTAAATCTGCATGGGAGAGTCCAAGGAGGTTCCTAAGGAGTCTCACAATCCCAAACCGCGCCTAGGGGGGTTGGGAGGTTGCATGGGATGAAGATAAGGCCATGAGAGGATAAAGAGGAGGTGGTTGCAGAGGCCAGTGCACGCGGTTGTTGTCGCGACAAGTTGTATGGGTGCGACAGGTATGAACGCGACGGCCAGAAGGGGCACGACAGATAAGCCACGTGCATGGATGTGCATGGGCTGTCGTGGCAGCCATGGGGGGCACTACAAGGCTAACGCGGCGCCTCGACCCATCTCGTTAAGGAAAATGATTATTCTCGAATTATTGGGCAATCATATGAGAGAATAATTGGCATTTAAGACATATGGACTCTTTTAAAAGGATAATGGACGGGATATCATGAAAATTGGGCTTTTAATGGGCTCAAAGTAAACCTAATGGTGGGCTCAAGGTGAGTGACCAACTTGGGGCTCAATAAGATAACAAGAAATGTGGTTCAACTCGCAAGCCAGAATCTAGTGTCTACAGATTTGCCCCTCCTTGGCTTCCACTTTGCAAGGGAACGAAGTGGAAGTGAAGCGGAGGTGTCATGAAATGACGACGAAGCGGAGGTGACACGAAGTGGACTGAAAAGTGGGAGCCAAGGTAAAGAGACACCCAATATAACCAACAAGCAATTGGAATCTTCTTGAAAGCCCCGAGTTAGCTGCTCGAGCAGAAAGCAAGGAAAACACAAGTCTAGACGAGAAGGAAGAAAGAAAAGGACGATCAACCCCTCGATTGAGAGGTACCCTAGCCGATTGGCCTACAAGTTTCATTTTGGAGGGACATGTGCGTGCCAGGCAGGTAACTCATGACTCTATCCTGGGAGCGGTTCGCAACCAAAATGGATCAAAAGGAATAAGGATGAAAATCATATAGGAAATCCAGACAGGGAAATTCTTGACAGACTGGCAAGAACAACTCGCTCGGAGGCAAACCTTCTGATTCAGAGTGGAATATGATCTCTTGTTTTGAATATGTGGAATGGTTGGGCACTCAACAAGGGCTCACCATTAGCTAGGGATGAGTCGCGGAAGCTCAAAGTCCTATATGATGCATGCTGGGCTAAATGAAAAGAAAATATTAAATCAAATCCAAAGAAAGGAGAAAATAGAAAATATACCAAGGATAATATTGCTAAGCTAGACAAGAATGGGTCAAGAGAATACTTGCAACCTCAGTGTAGACCTGAATCCATCGTTCCCAAACTTATCTAACTTAACGGCCTATCCAACGATTAGCAACGTGCACCTAGATCATCACTGTTTTTGTTAAAGGGGAACTCAGATCCCAGAGCACGTTGAGAACCAGACGGTCCTTGAAATGATATAATAAATAAGGTACCATATAGTAATGCGAGGGAATAGTGATAGAGATACTTACCTGACTTACCTGTGATGTGCCATTTTTGTGATTTTCTGATTTTCTAATTTTTGTTTTGTTTTGGTTTTTTTTGGTAAGCAATTGAAGTAAATAAACTCAATAATGACAAATATATACATACAAACACTAAAAAACATAAACAAATCATGTATAAACATATAAAGACACACCAGACAGAAATGCGACACACATGGGGTCGCGACTATGTCGCGGCGCCCTGGGTGATCGCGACCTTGACGCGGCGTATCACGGCGTCGCGACACCAGACCGCGAGATAAACATAGAAAAATCCATCTCTATCCTCATCTAAGCCTATCTACTCTTCCATTAGGACTCCTACACCTACCCTAATGCAACTCTATCACCTAGGTACAGGTTTGGGTTGGATTAGCTCCCCTAGGGTTCTATAAATAGGGCTGTAGGGGGCCTAAATTTTCAGCTCTCTCTCTCTCTCTCTCTCTCTCTCTCTCTCTCTCTCTCTCTTCCTCTCTCTCAATTTTCTCTTTCTCAAGCCATGAAGAGAGGATTTTCTTCCCTCCAAGCTGATCCTCAGCCCTATGGGGGTCTTAAGGCGGCTAAAGAGTCCCACACCGAGCTGCTGCGACTCTCCTTCGTGCCCGAGCACATTTGCACGCGACCGGATCTCCAAGTAAGTAACTTTCTCTCTCTACTAGTTCTTCTTCTTCCCCCTCCCAGTTCAACCCATCTTTTTATCTTGCTGCCATTCTAGATCCTCCCGGGCCAAAGGAGATTTTCCAAGGTCCCCTGGTTAGTGCCTATGATAGACTTGCTTCCCCTGGCATCTACCCGTCACCTGCGCGAGTGGGGGCTCTCAACGGTGCTTGTTCTGGTGAAGCAATACCACAAGATCGTGCACGTGTGGGACAACCTTACTGCATTGGTGGAGCTGTGGCACCCCCAGACACATACGTTCATCTTCCCTGCTTTCGAGGCTACCATACTGCTAGAGGAGCTGGAGTTGATGCTGGGGCTTCCGAAGTACAAGAGAGGAGAAGAGTATGGCCTCTCCTACACTGTGGCTCCTATCGACGCATGGGGCATACTCGGGGAGATCACCACGAAGAAGACAGATTTGTACACTATGACCAGCCGCACGCACATCCATCGTCTCCCTATTTCCCAGTGGATCGTCTCCCAGTGCAAGCGCAAGACTGGGAACTACCTCGCCATAGCCAAGGCCGCAGCCATCTACATCTGTGGTGTCATTCTTTTTCCAGCAGAAGAGGGTCTCCTCTCCGTCCCAAACCTGAGCACTATCAACTGCATATCAGAAGGTATGAGCATCTCACAGGCCGTCTTGGGTTATCTATATGCTGGTCTTTCTTCTGCAGCCATCGATGGGCCTTTCTTCGGCTCCGTCATTGCCCTCAAGCTTTGGATGGGGATGCACATTCAATTCCGGGCGATGAACAACCTCTCCACTCAGTGCAAGAGCATGCTGCACCACCCCTTAGCTTTCGTGGGTGCACCTCTCTACATGACACCTCAAGCATGGTGCAAGACTGCATAGGTAAAGGGGCTGAAGGAATGGCACAACTACTTCAAGACAATGACGGTGGCGAACTTCGACATGCGCCTGCACTTCCTCTACCACACGATGATCCACCTGCCTCAGCCCACCGGGTTAGCTTTGCAGCTCATAGGAAACGAGGCATTGGTTCTGTACAACCCAGACCGCTGCCACCTTCAATGCGGGGCTGCACGCACAGTGATGCCACTTCTCTCTCACTTCCCACCTATTCAAGTATGGAAGCGAAATGACGACCAAGATGAACGGGACGTGAGGAGCGCCATTGTTCACTGGGAAGGGTGCGCTACGAGTCTCCTCCAGGTGGAGGTGGTGGAGGATGAGGACGTGACTCGAGAGTACCTCGAGGCACTGAAGAGGGTTCGTCCGATTGAGACTACTTGAGCTAGATTTAATTTGATGTATGCATGGTATCAGGTGGTAATTAGGGCAGGAAAGTGTAATTGATTGGTTGAAGGGGTGATTAAGCAATGTAATGAATGATTTGAATCAATAAAATGAGACTTTTATTCAGATTGCGCATGCCCTGTTGATGTAGCGACCCCCAGACGTCGCCTAAAGGTCGCGACAGAGCGGCGGGGCGCGACATTGTCGCGGCCTACTTAGCTTCCGCGACATTAACGCAACGTTTAAAGGCGTCGCGACCTCAACTGGTGATTCAAAAATGCAGAAACCCCCCTTTCCTCCCTCACGCGCTCAAAAATCTTCCATACTCTGGCGATTTCCCCTTGGTGATTTCCCCCACTCTCTGCGCTCTTTCTCACTTACTCCCTCACTCTCCCTCTTTGCTCATTCTCTCTTCTCCCCTCTCTCATCCTCCCAAACCTGAATGTGATGGAGGGCGGCGGAGGTAATGGTGGCGGCGGCTCGGGGAAGAGGCCGGTGATGAAAAGAGCCTCCCGGCGGCGCGAGGTGACTCCCCCAGCGGCTGAGGAGGTTCCAGAGGTGGAAATGGAGGAAGGAGATGCACCAGAGATCGACTTGGGAGCGGCGACAATGGCCCGTGAGCAAGCCATGAAGAAGGTAAGCCTTCAATCCCTAAATTCTTTCGATTCGAGGTGTTGAATGAGTGCGGATGCCCCATTATGGGCCTATGTAGGGCGTGAGGCCCATGAGAAAGGTCACCGGACAAAGACAATTTCGGTCGATCTGCGTCTGAGAACGTGACGGGGCGCCCAGCCGCGACATCAGCTGTCGCGATGGAGTTAGGGGCCGCCACATTGTTGCGACCGCCAAGGACGGCACGACAAGGTCGCGGTCACCAGGATGGTCGCGACATTGTCGCGACGCATCGGGGCGTCGCGAGAAGGTCGCGACTCTCCTGACCAGCGCGGCCTCAGCCGAGAGTTGAAGAAATGCATGAATATGCTGATTGATTGCTCTTTTGTGATTGCAGGGAGAAATGAGGGCCCGGGTTTCGTGGCTCCTGGTTTTGGAAATTTACTTGGCCTTCCCTGGGTTTCAGAGAGAGAGATTGATGAGATGGGGTTCGGGGAGGTTTTACGCATTGAGAGGATGAGGGCAGATGCCCCACTCATTCAGGCCCTGCGTAGCAGGTGGGACACAGAGGCGACTGCCTTCGTACTTCCATGGGGACATATGATCCCCAGCCTGGAGGACGTGAGCATGATCATGGGCTTGAGGGTATATGGGCGTCCGGTGAGCTGTTATACCTACCCTTGCTACCGAGAGCTGGCCCGCAGACTGCTAGACTTGACTGTAGAGTAGAGGTCTTCCCTCCTCTCTAGGGTTGAGCTTCAGGAGAGCCTAGGGCTTTTCCAGACGGGTAAGGGGGTGGCTGAGATGGCAGATGAGTAGCTGCAGCGGCTGACGAGGGGTTGCAGGGAGGCCTTAGTAGATGAGCCAGGAGCCCAGGTAGACCTGGTCCTGCGTCGCTTCCTCGTCTTCTTCCTTGGCAGACTCCTGTTTGCCACGAGGGGCGACCCGATCCACTGTTGGTTCCTGCCGCTTCTAGAGGATCTGGACCAGGTGGGGAGCTATGCATGAGGAGCGGCGTTCTTGACGTATCAGTTTGACAGCTTGGGCTCCTCCGATAGACAAATAGCCATCAACGGTTTCTACCCCTTCCTTTAGGTACTCTTCTTTTCCTTTTGCCCCTTTTCTAATCTACCTTTTGATATTATAATTGTGATCTAACTGCGTCTCATGTTCTTGCAGGTCTGGGCCTACCTCCACCTCCCTAGCCTGAGGAGAGGGATCTTGGAGCGACCGGGCGTCGTGCCCCTAGCTCGGCGCTGGGTGCCACGTCGCGACACGCACCCGCTAGAGGACCAGCTGGCGTCCCTTCAGGATGCGATTGATCTATACCCTCAGCTAGATGTAAGTGTTCTAACCCTTCTTCTCAAGTTCAAATGATTTGGAATTAAATGCTTGGCTACTGACAAGAGGTGTTTGATGTGCAGGTGGTGTGGCAGCCATACCTAGAGGAGGGGAGCGAGGGATAGCCTTGGTTGGAGCCGGCTCGCCCCTACTTTGGTAGGACGGTGTGGATCCATGCTCTCAACCTTGTGCTACCTCTCCACCTCTATCTGACTCAGAGGTCGATCGGCCTCCGTTAGAGTGCCGTAGAGTTTCCTAGCCGAGACCGGACCCCTAGGCCTGGCCGGAGCTTTCGGGGACTCCATGACACGACTGACTGGCGCGTGAGGGCCCGTGAGTAGATAGACGACTGGGAGCATAGAGGTCGATGGGTCAGGTCTGAGGCGGTGTCGAACGATGCGTACCTGTAGGCATACACCTTGAAATACGGGGCGAGGGTCTATAAGGGCGCGAGGCGACAGGTAAATCTCTAAACTTCAGACTCCATGAATTGTTCAATACTGAATTGAGATGACAGATCTGGATGAATTGCAGGTGGACATGACCGGGGAAATTGCCTCACTCCGGGCCTTGCTGCATTCGGCAGTACAGGACCGGGAGATAGCCCGGAGGGAGATGGAGCAGCTGGTGAGTACTTACTCAGACTTCAGTAACTTACCAATTTCTTTTTAGCTTATTGAGGAATTGACAAGTGTTGCATGTGCAGCGTGCGGAGCTAGCAGGTGTGAGGAGGGCACAGGCCGGTGCATCCTCATCTAGGGCAGCAGTAGAGGGCTCCCAGTCAGATCTAGAGGATTGGCTGGAAAGCGCATTGGGGAGGGCCGAGGAGGCAAAGGCCGAGCTGACAGAGAGTGTAAGTATGGCAGTAATTTGATCTGAATTTGACTTATGCTTGGTACTGACATGATTTGTCATAGGTGACCGAGCTGAGGACTGCCACTGCCCGGGTGGCCCAGTTGCAGGAGGAGGTTGATGCGGCGACAGCGTCGGCTGTCGAGCAGCACCTCCAGACAGAGATGGTAGCAGCAGAGCGGGACCGACTGCGCACGCAGGTAGAGGAGCTGACGAGGGAGTTGGCACTGCTGCGAACACAGGGGCCAGTAGCAGATCAGGCAGAGTTGACTCGCCTGCGCACCGAGCTGGTCGTGCAGTAGTCCTTGGCTCGGGAGCTTCGGGGCATAGTGATAGAGATAGGTCATACACGGAGTAGGAGAAGGAGCAAGACCGGAGCGAGCGGGGCGAGTGGCGCCTCTGTCAAGCAGTTTTTGGCCGGTTCCTCTAGTCGGCGGAGGAACGAGGAGGAGGAGAGGCACTTAGCCGGAGAGACTAGCACCCAGAGTGGTAGGGGTGGGGGTGAGATGCTACCTCCGCCTGAGAGACACGAGGAATGCGGGGAGAGTGGCGATGGTCAATGAGGAGCTTGTGAGCCACCTCCCCCCTATCTTTGTACATGATGCTTTTATCAGTGGATCTTCTATCCTTTTGTGCCAATATTTGTGGTTGGAATGATTTGAGATTGACATGAGTGTGACATGAGGCCCGAGAGAGAGAGAGAGAGAGAGAGAGAGAGAGAGAGAGAGAGAGAGAGAGAGAGAGAGAGAAGAGAGAGAGAGAGAGAAGAGAGAGAGAGAGAGAAAGGAATTGAGTACATTATTGTGCTGCTAAAAATTTTTTGATTTGATTTTTATTTTATTTTTTGAATATACCTAAAGCCAACATAGCATTTCCTTTGAAACACATGAAATGGAAGGTACTCACACTTGTTATTACAGCACTAAAGCAGATCATCTATTGGAAAGGGGTCCCCATTCATTCCTCTTCCATTAAAGACCACCAAAAGATTGGATGTGCATTAGGGAGGTGGCGTCCTATAGTTGGTTGCCCTTAACTCGCGCGGTGCCGCTATAAAGGCCATATCTGGGAGACGTTTGAGCCTTATAGGAAGAAAGGGATGAAAGTCTGAGGATAAGTCTCGTGCAAGTTTTAAAAGACAATTGGGCTTAACTTTCTTCCACGGTACACCTTTAGAGATTCAATCTGTTGAGGAGGGACTTTTGGTCACTTTATTGTGCATGTTTCTTGTTTGGGGCATGCGTACGACCGGGCTAAAGGCGTCCCGCGGGGAACTGTACTGCCACTCTTTGCCATGCTCCTATTCCTCGATTTTCTTCCCATTTGTTCCTTCTCTCTTTTTGATTTTTCTTTTCTTTTGTAAGCCTGATTGACCATCCCTATTTGAGATGTCCTCTCAACAAGGTGTGCTTAGGTCGGTCGCCTCGCCCAAATATCCTTTTTGCCTTTACACTTTGACAGAGTAAAGAGGAGAACAACTTTTGCATCACCTAGGTATGGCCTAAGTAGCAGCGATGTTTGCTAGAGGAGCCGACTAAGGTTGCCATATGAGTGTGTGTGATGATCCTTGCTTACGGTGACCTTTAATGACAGGGAAGGGAATATAGGACTCTTAGCGTGGAGCAATCTCTAGCCTGAGTACTGCAGAAGCAAAATAAGCCTAAGACTGACTCAACCACACTAGTTGTGAACTGACATGACTCTCTTTGATGGGTTGAAATAAATATTTACATGTACAATGCGACCCGTATATTGAAAGAACGACCTGCATTAGTCTTTGAACTTTGATTTTGGTTGATTTTAATTAGCTCACTTGCAGGAAACCATGGAAAATAGGGTCAGCAAGAATTGGAATCAACTCAACACAAACAAGAGGGAGACAAGACTCTACACTATATGAGGGATAGGAATCCTCACACAACAATATTTACAAAGAAAAGGGAGGATATCAGTGAGGACTGAAACCTCGGAAACAATGAGAGAAAAGGTCAGACCCTGAATGGGAAGTGAAGGAGGAATCGGGTCAGGCTTGTTAGGGGGTTGGAGGAAGGAACTGTATAATGGAGGGTGGAGGATCTGGAGGATCAGAAGGGAAGTGGAAGGAAGGGAATCAGGACCAATCAGATGTCCCTAGAGAAGGTGGACCTGACCTACAATCAGGAGGCTCGGATGGAAAGGAGGAGGGAATCCTGAGCACCGAAGAAGGTCAAGCGACCCAGGTAGATGTGGAAAGAACCCTGAGAATCCATAGGTGGTCGGGTGGTCAGGGAAGAGCTAAGTGAGGGGAATCCTGAGTACCCAAAAGATGATTGGGGGGCTCAGGTGGAGGGGATGAAAAGATGCCCTGAGTAACCAGAAGATGATCGGGCAGCTCAGGTGGGGGAAATAAGTGAGGGTCCAAAGACTCTGGAGGAGTAGGAGGGGAAGGATGTGGGAACAGCCCAGGACTGTGAGATCGTGCCTTCTCTGGAAACAAGTTTGGCCAAAATGAATAGCATTGAGAGATTAAGGTCAGAAGATGCTAAAATAGGGGATCGACATTTTTCTTGTAGAACTTTGATCTTGACCTCAACCTCTTTCACTTCTTGGCAGATATCCTTGTATGGCGTAGCTGATTTATTCTCACGGATGGACGTGATTTGCTTCTTCTTGTGTGTCTCCTTAGATAGCCGGCCCAAGCAGTAGATGGCCTTGCTCTCCTCTGCAGCCATATGGCTCTCTCATCACACTATTGTGACTGCCATGTGAGCGCTTATTTTAGGCAGCTTGGCATGCTGCTCCCTGGTTGAAGACTCCAGTAGAGATGTGGAGGGTGTACTGTTGAGAGCCTCAACTAGAGGTTGCCTTGCTTGACCCTTAAGCATTGACTTCACGACGGCCTTGATTTGCAGTATAAGATAGGACAACATTGTAGAGAAGCCCTTCCTTTGTCCAGTCACTTGTAGCACAACCGAGCGGGGTAACAATGGCATTAATGGTAGCATCATCAATGATAGCGTAATAGCCACCATCCTTGCTTTGGAAGTGACCGGTGCTAGTGTTTTGAGAACTTATCTTGACAATCACCTCATGAGGGACAAAGGGTCACCCTTCCCAGATGTGCCCGGATAAGGACATAGACCGGCATGCGGCTAATGTAGTTGTGGAGGTCGGGATGTATGACCGGACTGGGCTACCTTTTCTCAGACTGTCTTTCTCACGGGATGTAGATGCAAGGCATGCCCCCGGCAGTTCACACCCGCTCCGTTGGGTAGTTATGGTGATGGGGTGTATGGTGGCTATGGTGGGTTCGTCGGATGCGAAGGGTTTTGTGTGAGGTGGTTGGATGGCAAGGACAGGCTCGCGCTGAGAGAGATCTTCTCCCAACTCAAAGGCCGAGTCAGCCTTAAGCTCGGGAGTAGGAAATCTTGTTCTAGCTCAGAGGTGAGCGTAGCTTGCTCGAGTCTTGGTGCTATGGTGGTGGCCTGCTCAGGTGTAAGTGGTAATGGGGTGGAGATGGTAGCAAGGGGTAAAGATGGAGGGTTTGTAGGAGCTGAGGGATCAGTGGTTTGTGGTGTTAAGGAAGACGACCAATGGCACAATGGGGCATCTGGGGTAGGCGTGGTGGTGATAGCCCGAGCAAGGGTTGGTGGAGGAGGTTGTTGAGGTGCGACGGAGCGGATGACGCACTTGGAGGTAAGTAAGAAATGCCTCTGCCTCTGAACGGTGTAGGCTGTCTGGCTGTGACTGCTGCAACTGATCTGCCTGAGCTGCTCGGGTGGCTGTTCCTCTGATTGTGATGGAGAATGTGACCGTCCCTGGCCTTACGCTTGACAATGTAGGATGAGCCTGTGCATTTCAGCCCAATCTATCTTGTGCTCCAAATTAGATCACATCTCGAAATTCGCAGCAGTTCGTGACTGTATGCCCCGGATGACATGATATAGACAGTATTCTGATTTGTCCATTGTCATGTCCCCAGCTTGGCTTTTCTGGAGGAGTTGTAATGCATTGATGGACATCAGGGCTGTGAAGACATCAGAGAGGGATTCAGGCAACGGATGATAAAGGGCTCGCTTTGGGCCAAGTGGATGTTGGATGGATGAGTAGTGGATGGTGTGGTGCGGTGGCACGGGCGTGGTGGTTGTTCTTGTGGAAGTAGAGCGAGTTGGCTACATGAGGGTGGAGGTGTATAGTGATTAGCGGAGTGGAGACATGGTGTGGGGAGGGCATCAACTTGGGCATGGTTTTGGACTCCCTCATAAGTGGGCCCTTAGAATGTGCAACAGGGTTGCTGGGCCTCAAACAAGGATGGCACGGGAGAGTCACTGAGTTGGGTTTTAACAAAAAGAGCACATCTGTATAATTGTTGCATGGATGTGATGTTGTTCATAGCCAGGATGTGGCGGTACATGGGCATTGCGTTGGCAATAATGAGCTTGATCTTCTCCTCTTCTGGATGTGCATTTGAACATGTGTGGACATTTGACGCCATCGGTCAGCATAAGTTGCAAATTCTTCATCAAGCTTCATCTGCTCAGTCATCAGATCGGCCATTGAATACATGGGCCCTGCCCAGCCTTGATATTGATGTATGAATCTGACCTTGACCACTTCATAATTCTCAACTTCATCGGGAGGCAAGGAATAAACCACTCTAGAGCGGGCCCATCCAATGACCGCCTAAAAAGGTAGGCCAATAAGCAGCGATCATGTTGGTAGGACACCGAGTCATAGAGGAACTCCTTCAGATGGATGTGAGGGTCTCCGCTCCACTATATTTGCGATAGACCGGAAGCTGAGAAAGTGGAGGGATCCGAAGACCATGGAAATTAGGGAGTGTGTTTTTGAAAGAGGGTTTGTGATTTAATTGCCTCCGCAGGTGCTAAACTCTCACTTCATGGACTCGAACTCGGATTGGAAGTCCTAGTCGAGGTGAATTGCGGATAGCGAGGGCCAGCTTGGAATGAGAGAAGAGTTGAGAATCAAGGTTTGGACTAGATTGAGTATATTGGGCCGATTAAGATGGTGTGGGCTGAACAAAAAGATGGCCCCGATCCAGAAGTGACAATGTGAGTGGATCTGGAACAAGCAGATAGTGTGGGCCTGTTGGCCCTCCCTGGAAGATGATTGTGGAGCAAAGGTGGACAATAATCCGTGTCCTAGTCAAGGCCCATTCCAAGTAGGAGGCGCTCCAATTCAGCGGTTTCATTAGAAGAGGATGGTGATGGAACAGATTGAGGACGGGCACTTCCATCGTCCGATGGGCCCTAGACTGGGCCGAATTTGGAATAGACTCATGAGACAAGGGGTCTACGTGAGGAGGAGGTTGGAGGATAGGTGAAGTGACAAAGAGCCATGAGAAGATGAGAAAAGGAAGGATTAAAAGGATACACTAAAAAACAAATAAGGGTTACAACAACAGGTACAACACACAAGAAGGAGATGAGAAAAGGAGTTCTCAAGCAAACCCCAAGTTAACATGATACGCGTCAGGCTTTTTAGGGTTATCACTTAGCCTTTTAATGGATTGATTTAATTGAATTACACTCGGCTAAAGAGCGACCCTAATAGGTGTGTACTCAAGTACTCCGGGATGACTAAGGGAACACACAACTCACATGTAGGAGGGCTAAACTAGGGGTACAACGGGTACAACCAACCCGGCGAACCGTAACGTGCGTACGGCCACGGGGACTTACGGAGGCCCTCGATAGGCAGCCCTGGTCAGCCCACGAGTGCTCGCAGGTGAGAGGACCCACTCAACCGAGGAGGAAAACCTACTCAGCACGGATCAGACTGTATGCATGGGCCTAGGTGCACCCAGGTGCATGCAATTTCTAACCTACGCTAACATAGAGTGACTAACAGGCTCGGCTGAGGTTGCGGCGGCCAGATACGCCGCGATGCTATCGCGACCAGACTTCCAGCCGCAACAGCAGCAGAATGCTGACCTTTAGTCACACACAAACAAGACCACACAGACTATCCTAAGACGTAGAGCAACCATGGAACACCCAAATAACACAGCAAGACTCATTGACCACACAAAAACTGACATATGGATCAAAAGCAATAACAAAACAATGTGTACTGATGACGCGGCTTCCACGCATGCGCGAAAAGGTCGCGACTTCCAGTCCCGTCGTGACACACCCGAATGCAACAAGAAAAGTAAAAGGAAAAATCCTACCCTAGCAGGATTCTAACAACCAAAAATGTGAATGTACATAGCAGAACAGCATGGAGAAGACATGCATGAACCCCTAGACAGAAATAGGGTGATCAAAAGAGAGGGACATGATAACTACATAATTTTTCGTGTTAAATTTCATACATACAGTTGATTTTAGACATCATTTGTCTGTAAATAATATGCAATTTGATATTAATTCTCATTTCATCCATTAATAAGTTTTCAAGCATATTAGTTAAATTCTCGAGTTGAACACATAGTTAAATTCTCATTTAATAAAATCATGAATTTTGAATAGTTTACTAAATAAAATGTTTATGTACATTGTATATAAATAATTTTTAGTTTTATTATCACTTTAAACATCTTTTATTCTTGTAAATATTAATGTGTAAATAAATTTGATTTTAAATAAATAACATTCACCCAATATAATCATGACACATACCCCTCCCAATTTCAATAAACAAATAAAATATTTTAATAACAGCCTTTTACCCTACCCAATCCCATCTAATCCGATTAAAAATCTTATTACTTTTCTTTCCCAGCTGGAAGCAGGTGGAAGCCTCGTGAAGCTTGCAGAGGAGCCCCGGGGCGATTTGGCAGAGCTCGGGTCCAAGGGGATTTGGGTGCGCCAGCGGATCTGGAGGCGATGGAGCAGTTTGTGTGAACCAGAGATGGTGCTGGAGCTCTGGCCGATTGTGAAAGGTGGATGGGGCGGCTGGCGCCCAGATCTGGTGTGGCTGAGCTGGGCTGTCAAATTGCTTGGGCGGAGGTGGCATGGCGCGCCAAGGGCCATGCGGATGGGCACTGTGTGCACGGCGGGACCGATCCCATGCACTAGAGTGCAAGGCAGCAGGTGAAGGTGCTGGTGCGCTGGCGGGGCTGGGTTGTGAGCAGAGCGGCTGCGGCCAGGGCAAAGCTGACCCTAGGGCTTGGTGCGATTGTGATGGAGGCGGTGCTGAGGTGTACAGATCTGGCGATTTGAAGCGTGATGCAGAGGAGGGCACTATGCAGAGGCGCTTGGAAGCGGGGAGGAGCCTATAAAAGGACCCAAGTCCTCAGGCCGGGGCTTCTCCAGTTCGATTTTTTATAGAAATTTCCAGTTTCCTGTTCTTCCGAATGGAGATAGTTGAGAGTTTGATTTCTTAGGGATTTTATTTTTTCATCTGTTCTTTCAAAGTTGAGGAGCTTCGCCAGTTCAAGCTTTTGAGATTGTTTTCCCTACTATTTTACTTCTGTAATTTCTCATTGAGCTCGGTAGGGGAGGTTGACGAGTTTGGCAATTTGGGTTTTATCGTTTTCCTTCTGTACTCCTGTTGGGTAGGATATAGCCAGAAATTGTTTTCTTCTTCTTGCTGCTGTTTACAATTTTTATTTCTGTTGGGATAGTGAGATCGATCCAGTTTAGCTTGTATTTTTCATTCTTCTGTGAAAGATAGATCTATGTGTTGCTTTTGTTTTCAATTCTGCTGTGTTTAGAATTCGATCCAGTGTCATTTTCCCTTTCCTTATGTTCCACAGGGTGATCCAGGGGCGATTATTGTTTAATTTTCCTTGCGTTTATATGTTCATGTCTGCATTTACTTGCTTCGATCCATTGCATTAGCTTAGTTCTTCTGTTCTTGTTGGATGGTTGAGCTCATTCTTCTGTTCTTGGTTGGATGATTGAGCAGTGATAGTTAGTTCGATAGTTTGAGAGAGTCCTGCGGTTGGTTTTCTGTGATTTTGGGCTGGTTTTAGCATCTGGGAGTTGGAATTGTTGGGAGATTTTTGGATTTTCTTTTTTTTGTTTTAGGAATCAGAGCAGGGGAGAGAGATCAGATCTTGAAGGTTTTGCTTCTACTATTTTTGGGGATTTTAGGTTTAGAATTCAACAATTGGGGGATTGATCTGGTTTTTGTTCTTCCGGATTCAACATATGTTTTGTTCAGCATTTTGGATATGGATTTCTTTTCTTCTGCGGTTGGTTTGATCTGAAGAGTTGGTGATTTTTATTTGAGGTTTTTCCTCCAATTTTCCTATTTCTTTTGTGGAGTCTCCGGAGGTAGCAGAGAGAGTAACCAGAAATTGAGAGATCGAGAGCTGGTTCCCTTTTCCTGTTTTCTTTTGCTTCTTTGAAAATTCTATTTCGTTGTTATCCTTCTTCTTCCCTCTGCCTAGATCAGAAGTTTGATGTGCGAGTTATATTTCTTAAATTGATTTGGTCTTGATCCCTCAATGGAGAGGGTATATTGATATCATTTCTCTTTTCATTTCAATTCAGCTGTTCTTTCATTAATTTGATCTGTCAGATTGGTGTGGATTTGATCGGTGTTGTTTACACATTCACTTTTAATGCATTGTCGTTAGAATGATTTCAAGTTAAAGTAGTTTAAATCAAGTTCTATTCAGCCTCCCTGTGAAAATGACCTGTTCTCACCACCATCTAGTTCATCTTCCTGGGGGTGGTTTTTAAACCCCCTGGGTGTATGGAAATGTGGGGGAAGAGGGATGCAACCTATCTAGAAAGAAATAACATGCATGCATGAAAAGTGAGATGAAAGAGAGGGAAGAAAGAGCCCCGTATGGGGCGACTCCTTGGCATTGAACGACGTCCCAAATGCTGTAGAAGCTCCAGAGAATGTAGGAGTCGCCCTCCTCAACCACCAAGCTCGAAGGATGAAGAAGTATGCATGGCTTAGTGAAGGAAATGTGAGGAAATGGAGGAAATGGGAGAGCCACGAGGCTAAGTCTAGATCACAGGAAATTTTGGCAGCACTTCCGTGATGAGAATGGGCTCTCCCCCCCTCCTCTGAAGGAGGCCTTGCTTATATAGACTAGGAGAGAAAAATCTTGTCCATGGGAGATAATGGCCAAAAATATGGTGATAAATGCATGTAAATCCGCATGGAGAGTCCAAGGAGTGCCTAAAGGAGTCTCACAACCCCAAACCACGCCTAGGGGGTTGGGAGGTTGGATGGGATAAAGATAAGCCATGAGAGGATAAAGAGGAGTGGTTGCGGAGGCCAGTGAACGCGGTTGTTGTTGCGACGGGTCGTAGGGGCACGACAGTATGAACGTGACGGCCAGAAGGGGTGCGACAGAGAAGCCACGTGCATGGATGTGCATGGGCTGTCGTGGCGGCCATAAGGGGCGCTACAAGGCTAACGCTACGCCTCGACCCGTCGCGTTAAGGAAAATGATTATTTCTCGAATTATTGGCCAATCATATGAGAAATAATTGGCATTATTAAACACATGTACTCTTTTAAAAGGATAATGACGGGATATCATAAAAATTGGGCTTTTAATGGGCTCAAAGCAAGGCTAATGGTAGGCTCAGGTGAGTGACCAACTTGGGGCTCAATAAGATAACAAGAAATGTGGTTCAACTCGCAAGCCGGAATCGGGTGTCTATAGGGCCCTCAACAGAATCCCAAGTAATTGGGAGATACTTTTGCCGCCAAAAAGGCATACCTTCTAGAACCTTGTAAGGTGTACCTTAGTCCCCATCATTGGGCCTCGGGTCACATGCCGGAACTTATGCGCTGGAAGATATTTTTCATCACTGGAGAATAAGTGTTAGAGAGTCGACACACCTGAGCATAGTGTCGATGCACAAATATATCTGGACTTGGACGGGTGAAGATGCTTCAGTAGAGTTGACTTCAAGCCTTTACGAGTCGACCTCATCCAATTTACTGCTGTTCTGACTGACTATCCATAAGTATAGAGTTGACTTGTAGCATCTTAGTATCCACCTTACATAATGGTAGAGTTGACCTAACCTTCATCTGGAGTCGACCTGGTAGACTGGTAGAGTCGACCTAATCCTCATCTGGAGTCGACCTCAAGAATATTTTTTCTCTAAGCGCTAACATGAAACTTAATTAGTGTCGACCTGTTGCTCATCTGGAGTCGACCTTATGCAATTTCTTTCCTTCAGCGCTAGCCAGAAAACCAAATAGCATCGACCTGTTCTTGAAGTAGTGTCAACCATATGTGATACTTTGAACTTCAGCGCTATTGGAAATCCATCAAGCCTCGACCTAACCTTTGAATAGAGTCGACTCATGTGCATGACCGAACTTCAATAACTCACTCATTAATACATGTGTGTCGACCTATGAAGCAACCATAGTCACACACAAAAGAGAACTTTTGACTTTATGAAATTTCCTGTGTTACAAAAGACTTGTGTTAGACATTTATGACATTTTGCTTGATTTATGACATCATCAAAATCAGGGACATAATCTCCCCCTTTTTGATGATGACAACAATAAATAATAGAAGTTTTGACTATTGGATGAATCTCATGTTATAATCAGGTCACATACAAAACAAGCAATCCACACACAATCCACACGCCAACCACACAAGTTCACACCAAAACTTTTCACACAAGCACTTTGATGATTTCATTGCTAATAAAGTGTGTTACAAGTAGAAATAGAAAAATACATCAGAGTACATCACAACAAAGTCAAAAGAAAAGTCACAGAAAAGTCAAAAGTCTATGATAGCTCTTCCCCTTTGACATAAACAAAACAAGAGAATCACTGAGGAGAAGGAGGTGGTGGAGGTAACTGCCGAATAAGTCTGCTCTCAATCCTGGCCAGTCTGACCTCCAAATCATCATAATTCTGTCGAAGATAAATCTGAATAGCATTCAACCTTGTGTCCAGAAGGCATTGCATTTCACCCAGCTTGGTAGAGACTACAACTGGAATGTGATCTGCCCCATGTGGCATAGGAGGTGCAGCAGTAGAAGATGTTGCATGATGGTTCTCAGCAGTCTCAGAGTCTGCATGAGGTTTCCAAACTTGTTCAAAATCAAATTTCATGGATTTGATATGATGAACCATTTCTGAATGATATTCTCTCATAATCTTCATGTTTTCAGTCATTTGTGTATAAGACTTCCGCAGAGCTAGAAGATCAGCTACCTGTTCAGATCCTTTATGTATTGCCTCTTCAACCGATTGTAACTTATCAAAAATTGAGCTTGAGTATAGGCTGCATTGTTGAAAACCTCTCCAATTCTTTCTATGAGCTTGTTAGATCTTAAGGTTGCAAATCTAGTTGACTGATTCTGCCTGTCAATGTTCTCACTGAGCTTCTTTTCAATTTCTTCTAGGCGGCTCTCAATGTCAGGGATTGTTCTTCCACTTTGGCATGTAGCTGGCCAACAGAATCATTTAAAGTAGCGAACTGGTCTTGAAGGAACTGCAACAGCTGTGGTGGTACAACAACTTCAACTGATGAAGTTGAAGGTTGAGCCTGCTCAGAAGCAAAAGTTTCATGATGAGTGTGTTGAGCAGGTGAAAATGGTGGAGAATCCACACCTAGATCATAAAATCTAGGAATGGGAGAGTAAGGTCTGGCAACAAAGAAGGTAAAGGTACAGGAAAGTCTTCAGCCATCTGAACTCCTTGATTTTCAACTTCATCCCTCTGCTCATCTTGGTCTTGTTGTGGCTGATCCACAACAATGTCTTCATTTTCATTTCCTTGAGAAGCAACTGGTTCTTTTATCAACTGAGGTTCCAATTGAGTTTCATAAACTTAACAATATAGGCCTGACTGTATATGTTGTAGTTTGGAATTTTCATGGTCTTTGTGTTGTCTAGTGAAACATTTCTCTTCTGAAAAATACTAGACATGTGTGTAGCATAAGGCAGATGTTTTCTAAGTTTAGTCTTGTTGCTTCATGAAGCAGTTGACAAAAATGGTAGACAGGTTTGACTTTCTCTCTTCTGATCAAGCAATACATTAAGAATCGTTGAAGACTGGTGATCCTATGCCTTCCTCCTCCTTGAGGGGTCAGTATGGTAGTGCATAAGTGATGTAGCACTCTGTTCATAGGAGGGAATTTATTGGCATTCAAACTTGACACCCTGGTCTGGACTATATTGTTTTTATCATGTGGCAGTCCTGTCATTAGGCTGTAGGCCTCATGAACACAAAATGTACTCTTGAGGATTGTGTCCTTCATTGGGAATATCTAGAAGTTGACTTACAATGTCTATGGTGAGCACAATTTGAGCCCTCTAACTCTAGACTCTGGAGTATATTCCTTGCTCACCAAATTTCTGTAAAACTCTTGGACTAGAATAGGATAATAAATCCTATGCTCACTGATAAAACTAGTCCATCCTTGGAATTCTACCATCTCTAGCAACTCAGAAAGACAATGTTCATACCTTCATCATGTACATCCATTGTTCTTGGATGTAGAATTTGCTTGTTTTCAGCAGTAAGATGAACTGTCTCCTGTGCCTGTAAGTTTCATTATCTGATTCATTTTCCCAGACTTTGACTTAGAAAGGTGATTAGAACTTTGTTCTTTTGAATCTGTGCTAGCTGCTGTTTCTAGTTCTTTTTCACCCTCATCCCTAACTTCTTGAGTACTTTCCTCTCCAGAATCATCTGAAATGCTGGCACTAGGATTTTTCGACTGTGAATCTCCTTGTCCTATACATCTCTGATCATCAGAAGATTGACTTGAACCCTGAACATTATGGTTTTCTTTAGGTGAATCTGCGGGATGCTCAGCCAGTGATGCTTGCACACTTTCTTCTTCTCTTGAACTACTTAGGTCCACATATTCCGTCTTCTTTTTTCCCTAGAGAAGGTCTTCTCCTTGGTCAAACGAGGATGTGAAAACCGTCGGATCAAAAAAGAAGGATAGAGGGCTTCTTCTCCAGAGGTTCTGTGCTTTTCCTTGATCATTTCTTGCCTTTGTGCGCCGTTCAGAAGAAGCTAGTTTTGACTCCTTGCGCTTTCCTCCCCGACAGGCTTGTAGTTTTGGTTCCATGACAGAGAATAAGGAATGGAAGAGAAAAGGTTACAGACGTAGAATGGGGGAATTGAAGACACAAAGAAGAAGATGTCAGTTAGATTCAAAAAGCGCCGAATGGGCATTAGAGTTGAGATTATGAAGGGATGCGACGCTTCAAGTGTCGACCTACCCTAGGCGATGCATAGACCATGCGGAACACCGAAAGATATCATGTTCCGAAGAAAGTGATGAACAAGAAGAGTCGACTCTAGCCAGTCAAGTGTCGGCTCTATCAAGAAGAATTCAATGAGTTGTTTAGACAACATTTGAGAAAGGAGCAATATACCATGATTAACTGAATTTTGGGTAATCTTGAGAAAGTTTAAAAAATTATGCTCTTTCCTCACTATATGCTCATCTTAGTGAAATTATTGGTTTCAAATTTATAAACTCTAGTTTATCCAATTAAAAAACACTGAAAGACTCAGAAGAAAAAATAACAGGAGAGAAAAGAATCTTTCAGGTGAAAGTTGCAGTCTTATTAATTCTTACTCAATACAAGTAAAATGGTAAGCCTGGATGGATAAAAAAACAAACCAAGATGTATTGAGACAAACCATCTATCTTGAGATTTTTCAAAATTTTGAAAAACATTTTGATTGATAATTTGAAAATTTCATAAAAAGATGACAATCAGATTTACCCTTTTTTTTTTTCATACAAGAGCCCTACTTTTCACACACCAGAGCTCCTGATTACTAAGGTAAGATAATCATCTTGTCTCAAGGTTTGTGTGCAACCTTTCATGTGAGGATACATGTTGGTTAGACACAAGAATCCCCGGTTACTCAGTAGGCACAGCCAAAATTTTAACAACCTTGAACAGAATTAACTAGCTCATCATGACACATAATTTCTTCCACTAATTTTATTAGGAGTTGTAGTTTCTCAGAGCCTAGTCATTGTTCTATCATCAAAAGAAATTTTATCTATGAAGATTCTTGAATATCTTTTCTGCCTCAAGATGACTTTTAAAAACAATACATCTCAGATGTTTTTAAAATCTAGCTAGAGGGACCAGAATACATAAAAATTTCAGAAATAGGTAAAATGCAATTTTCACTTGATATATTATTTTCAGCAGCTGTTATTTAACCTTTTTGATGTTTTCAGTGAATTTCAAAGTTAACTTAGAAGTTTATAATTAACAAACCATTTCCTTTTACTTTCTGAGATAATAGAGTTTAAGAGTATAACAATTTGAACTCCCCCTGAGAAGTTGCCCAAACATAAAATTTTCACAGTAGTATTACTCCCCCTCAGAAAATGGACCTTTGTGGGGAGGGAAGAGAATGAACATGAAGATTATTGATGAATGAAAAATTAAGTGAAGTGAAATTGAAATATCAGAGTGTTTTATTGAAAAACAAGACTCCCCTCAACAATTGCATAAAAAGGCTCCTGATACTTGGCAGAGACATATACTAACGCATAGTGAAAGAATCCAGACAAGCTTGACTTGTCTTTCTTCAAGTCACCATTTGATATACCAAGATGACAATGTAATGAGAAGCAGGAAATTATTTGTAAGAACAGAAAATTTTATTAAAAAAAAAGAAATAGAAGTAACTGAAAGAGAAAAATGACAGAGTTCAGGATCAAGGAATATAGTGTCGATTCTCTTGTCAATAGAGTCGACCTAAGTCAAACTGAATCTCAGACTTTTTGAAAGAAATATTTTTCACAACCTGTAAACACATTGCATCTAAAGCATCCAACCTTACTAACCATCTTGAATCACTGAACCTCATCTTTTCAACACTGAGTTCTTCAATCAACCTCCCCTCAACATGTGCATCATATTATTGAGTTAAAGTGATCAAACAACAAACAATATCACATCATAAAATAGGCAACCATTTGCAAGTAAGTTTTTAAACAATGAGTCATGAATCAAGTAAGCACAAACCAAGTTCTCTTCTTAGAGATGAAAATCCTTCATTACACAAAGTTTTTGTAAAGATATCACCAATTTGCTTTGATGTTTCAATGAAATGCAATTCAAATGAATTTTGCTGACTTCATCTCTTAGAAAATGATGTCTGATTTCTATGTACTTAGTCCTAGAATGCTGGATTGGATTTTTGGCCAAATTTATTGCACTAGTGTTATCACACATGATTGGGACACATCCAAGATCTGCTTGGTAGTCTTGGAGTTGATGTTTAATCCATAACACTTGAGTGCCACAACTCCTTGCAGCTACATATTATGCCTCTGCAGTAGAGAGAGCAACCAAGTGTTGTTTCTTGGAGGCCCAAGAGACTAAACACCCCTCCCAAAATTGGCAATGACCACTAGTGCTCTTTCTGTCCAATTTGCAACCAGCATGATCTGCATCTGAATAAGATATTAAATTATACTCATTAGATGCAGGATACCACAATCTCAACTCATGAGTTCCTGCAAGATATCTAAAAATTCATTTTGCAGCACTTATGTGGATTCTCTAGGACTAGACTAAAATCTAGCACACATGCATACAGAAAATTGTATATCAGGTCTAGATGCTGTCAAATAAAGTAAGGATCCGATCATACCTCTGTAGGACTTTGGATCTGTGATGGACCACATCGCTCAAACCCGTTAACCTAATAACGAGTCCGACACGATCCCGCCTCCCGCGATCAAGCCGAAGCTTCGCAAGGGATATCATTCACACATGTCCGTAAAAATATAAAGGAAACAACTGAAATATATATAAGATTTCATCTCACAAATATTTACATGATTTTACATAGCCAGTTTCTCTCAGCTGTAACCATAAACCAGTACAACAAAAACCTAGGGCATACCCTGAGGTGTACAAAGCAAGGGAATTACACTGTTGGTGGTGGCGCAAACCTTGCTCCGCTACGGTGCGGCTCGGAACTAGAAGACGGACGGAAGCCTCCTACTCTCCCTTACCTGAAAGGAGTAGGGGGTGAGCCTCGCAAGTCACTGGCTCAGTAGGAAACTCCCCCCCAAACTGAGCAAAACCCACCATAGAAGTAACTAAAGCAGGAAGCTACGCTAGCAATTTATAAAACTATCCAAGCAGGTTATTAAAGCTGTAAACCTACTTACCGCTTGCCGACCTCAAAACCAACTTTAATAAATAAACGACAAATCCCAAACAAGTGTACGAGCTAAAGTAGGAAAACTCCACACTCGGCCGCATAGCCTGGCTCGCGACACTAGCAACCGACCTGGACAAACACACAGGTCTACCTCTCAGTCTCGCAGCCACGGACATAGGATCCAGCTGTCGCACCACAAAACCAACTCAAAGATTGTGGAGACCAACTAAACCACCACACCTGCGGACCACACTGCCGCAGGACCATGCCTGGCACCTTTAGAGACACTAACCTGAGCCCTCTAAAGTGAGGCATTGGAAACTAGGACTAGCCGGGGTCCAGTACGTCTATTGGTGTCCGTAACCCCCCAGCCACGAGCGCGCTACAAGCGTCAAACACAAACTCTCTAGTCGCTGTCCCACCGCCGTCTTTCCCTCAACCAGACGACAACTCTCCATGAGAGCGAGGGTGTCCGGAAGACGACAAGACCACGACAGTACCACCGTACCGGGACAAGCCCCGAACACTCGCACGTGCCTGGCTCACATAGAACCTGGGGCTCCCAACTGAAGAGGTAACCACGGGAGGCGTAACACACTACTCGCCACGCACACAAAACCATGTGCACACCGCACGAACCACGTGAACACACACAAGTCACGTAAACCACACACTCCCTCAACCACGTGAGCTACCCACTCACCACGTGAACCACACTCCCGAGGAGCGTAACAGGTGCCATTGCACCACTTACCATTGGCATGCACACCGGATAACACATCGAATAATCACATTAACATATATATATAAATATCCCTCAGAACATGTAAACGCGACAGGGGCCCATGCCACCACCAGATCGAGACACCCCGATATGTCACCTTCACAACGTGAACGCGATGGGTCGGCCTGTTGTGTTCTAAATGTGACCAGGTAGACCGTCGCCTTCACAGACAAAAACCCTAACCGGGTACCCTTTGCCAGAACACCCCACAATCCCTGCAAAATAGAGTTTAAATCCATTTTTCATGCTCTTTGTGATACCCTAACATGCCATCTACTATTTATAAAATAGTAAACGCGTTAAACACCCACACACACAATCTATGCATCAAAACATGGTGGAATCTCCCTACCTTTGCCAAGAACACGAAGAACGAGATCCACTCGGTGTTTCCCCCACTCCATGAAGCGTCCTCGTGGCGAGAACACGACAAGAACACCTCCAAAATGTTGGATCGCCCTACCCACGGCAAAACCTCCTTCCCTCGCCGAGTAGAGCTTGCAAAAGCTCTGTTCGGCCAAAACCTACTTAAGAACGCAGTTCAGTTAAGAACGCGACGCAGGCTACCGTCACGACCTGAACGCGACGTAGCTGCCCATCGCCTTCACATTGCCGACGTCAGCATGCCCGCCCCATGCGCGACACGTGGCGTGAATGCAGAAGACGACCCAAAACAGCAGTTCCATGAACGCAACACTCAGGACCGTCGCGTTTAGAATGCGACGCCCCCCGCTGTCGCGTTCATAGACAGAGACAAACAGGCCAATTGGGCCCAACCTGTCGGCCCACGACACCCTGGAACTTGTGTAAGCACCTACTACACATGACATTGGCCACACACTGGCCACCACAACTAATAAACGGGGATTCGAATGGTCAATACGCTACATTTCTATCACCTAAAGAAATTTCATTTTACCATCACCTAAAAGAATTTCGTCCTCGAAATATAAAACAGAATCCAACACCAAAAATTTCAATTAAATCAAACATGGTATTATCACCTGAAAGATTTAAAAGCTTACTCAAACAAGTATGGATACATCTTCATCATTTCTTCTGCTAGTTCCCAAGTATCCTCATCGCCCTGCCTGTTTTCCCATATGACTTTCACTAAATCAATATCTTTATTCCTGAGCCTTTGGTTCTGCGACCTGTAATCTGCACTCGATATTCTGACATGGTCATGTCTGGCTTTAAGTCATCCCTCTGATAGCTAACCACCTGAGACGGATCTTTAATATATTTTCTGAGCATAGAAACATGAAATACATCATGGGAATCCGTAAAGTCTGCTGGCAGATCTAACCTGTAAGCTGTCTCACCAGTCTTTCTTTTATCGAAAATGGCCCAACATACCTTGGACTCAACTTGCCTCGCTTGCTGAATCTGAGTACACCTTTAGTAGGAGAAACTTTCAGAAACACATAATCTCCAACTTCAAACTGGAAAGGCCTGCATCTGGTGTCTGCATAACTTTTCTGACGACTCTGCGCTGTCTGAAGCTTTTCCTTGATGAATTTAACTGTTTCTACACATTGCCTGACTAATTCCGGACCCATAACCTGCCTCTCCCCTACTTCATGCCGATTAAGCGGTGTCCTACACGGTCTGCCATATAACACTTCATAAGGTGCCATTCCGATACTTGCTTGATAACTATTATTGTATGCAAATTCAACCATGCTCAAATGACGCTCCAATACCACCCCAACCAAGCAACAAGCTCTCAACATGTCTTCTATTGTCTGAATGGTCCTCTCCGCCTGCCCATCGGTCTGCGGATGATATGCTGAACTATATCTCAACTCAGTACCAATCACCCTCTGCAAACTCCTCCAAAAACCTGATGTAAACCTGGAATCCCGATCTGAGACAATGGTGACTGGAACTCCATGCAATGGTACAATTCTTTCAACATATAATTTGGCTAGCCTGTCCATTGTCCATGACATGTTGACTGGCAACAATCTGCAAACTTTAGTCAATCTATCGACGAAGACCCAAATGCCATTATGACCTGCTGACCTGGGCAAACCAACTATGAAATCCATAGCTATATCATCCCATTTCCACTGCGGAATGGGCAACGTTTGCAATAGCCCTCTTGGCCTCTGATGCTCTGCTTTTACCTGCTAACAAATGGCACATCTTGCTATAAATTCTGCAATTTCTCTTTTCATATTTGGCCACCAGAAGTGCCTCTTCATATCCTGATACATTTTTGTACTGCCTGGATGAATTGTATATCTTGATCTGTGGGCTTCTTCTAGCACTTTCTGTCTGATCTCTGCATCGGCTGGCACATACAATCGACCTTTCAGCCTCACTATACTATCATTATCCATGTCACCTCATCCATCCTTACAATATCTGCTAAACTATCATCTGTTTTATGAGCTTCAACTATCTGCCAGTAAAGAGAAGGCTCTACTGCACTGCTTACTAGAATTGCTCTTCATTGACTGTTCGGCACATACAATGAATTTTCTGCCACATTTCCATATAATTTCCATTCTCTAATCATAAGTTGATTCATAACAACTTTTCTGCCTGCCCGAACTGACAAGGACTTGACGATCTGTACAAGCCCATGTCGCGTTCTCAGTTGAACCCGTCGCGACCCTCATTAGGGTGCATCGCGATCTGAGTTTTTGCATGAAAACCCAACTTTTTACAAGTCTTATTGTTATATAGTCACCCCCTGTCCTATTAATTGTCTTGAACATAGAAAATGAAGTTACAATTATTGAATTTATTTTAATTAATTCAAGATAAACACATGATCTATCTTGTCCATGATTTTCTTATTCACATGCACACACACTTTGAACCATCCAAATATGGCTTAATTGGCATGACATGTTACATAATTTATCTGGTAAATTATGTAATGAAATTGCCTCATTCTTAAATATACTTCTGTACGTTTTCTCGCGATGTTTTGGGAACCCCGATACCGACGCTCCACTGTTCTAAAATTCCTCTAGAACGTCGAGCACTTGTTTCTATATACACACTCTCTCTGACTTGGACAAACTCTCCATCGGATATTCCTTCTGCCGGACTAGTGAGTCTTTGTTCAAAGCCTCCATAAGTCTCCTCTGTCCATGGATTCCCACATGGTCGACGAGCCGTTGTCTCCTCTGTCCATCACTCTTATCTTGAATCACGCCGGACCTCTGGACCTATGCTTAACATGGCCAGTGGTAGGGTCGTGAGTTCCACCTGACTGCCAACACCATGTGCGCGTGTTGTGCAACTGTTACTATCGCCTGTTTACTCGACGTGTTACGTGTAATGTCCACTAGTTCTCATCTATACTCTACTCGCTCATCAATCATGTTCACTCTACTATCTCGTCTATTCATTTAGTGCTCTCATCTATTTCTTGGTACTCTATGTTGGCCATTGACTGATTGTTTAAAGATAAACAATATAACCAATGTCTGGCAATATATAAAGGGCCCGATCTAGTCCTGGGATGTGCGCCGAAAGTGTTAGAGCCCATGGGAGTTAAATGATCAGAGTGTTTGGCATTATACTCGAGTGCTATCTATCTCAACTATCTAAATGACAATCAAAAGTGCTATATTCTCTCGTTTTCTACAAGACAAACAAAGTGCTATACTATACTCGTTGTGCTATTGCTATACCTTGTGCTATTGTGCTATGGCCATCTTGCTATTTGTGCTATACTCGACTCTTATGCTATATTTGGAAACTTGTGCTATTTCGTTCACGTGCTATCATGCTATCTCTTACATTACTGCTTGACTATTGAGATTTAAATCCTACTGGGCGTTATCGCTCACCCTGCGTTATTTGTCGTTGTGTTCTCATGTGAGACCGAGGATGAACTATACACTCAAGAGGACGGGAACGACCAGGAGTGATGTTAGGAGCACCCTAGTGTCTTAGTACTATGTTAGAGTCATAGTAGCTAAGTTAGTAACTTGAGTTTAGTCTTTTACTTTTATTCAATGTAATTGGGCGCTATAGATTGGCTCTGATATTATTTGTTGTAACTAGGCATTAGAAATTTATTAATGAGAAGAGTTTTCTTTAGTATTATTCATTGTGCAATGGTTTGATGTCTAGTACTTACTTTGTACCCTTTTACTTGCAACTGCCTCGCGTTCTGATATTCCGCGTCGGGGCGTGATAGTTTTGTGGTATCAGAGCTTAGGTTATTCTTAAGTATAGGATGATCTAGGTTGACCAGCTCGACTAGAGTCAATTATCCTACCTATGTGAGTTGTGGTTAGAGCCAAGGGTGAATAGCTAAAATGAACTCACACACGCACGAATTAAATTCACATCAATATCATGACAATAAGTTATTTTTGTAGGAACTAAGCAACAAAGATGACTGCTGAACATGCTCAAATGAGGGGCATGCAACAGACCATCCAAGAACTGACATGCGCTATTGTGCAAGCTACCCAAGGAGGTGACAACCATGGTGAAGGCGACCTGCATCGTAACTTTCAGAGTCTGAACCCACCTATGTTCAGTGGATCCACGGATCCGGATGAAGTAGAACACTGGCTGAAAGAAACGAAAAGGATTTTCTATGTAATGCAATGTGCAGCAGGGGATAAGCTGCTGCTGGCCACATTCCAACTTGAAAAGGACGCCGCACTTGGTGGGAGTCTGTTGAAGCGACCAGAACTAATGGTCAATTCACCTGGACTGAGCTCAAAGAAGCTTTTAACTCCAAGTATTTCTCTGAGCGCGTCTAAGAAAGGAAAGCTGTAGAATTCGCTACTCTGAAACAGCGAAGCTTGACTGTGGCCGACTATGATGCCCAGTTCCCTAGACTGGCAAGGTATACTGAACACCTGGTGAACACGGAGAGAATGAAGGCTAAGCGCTTCCTCAACGGCCTTAAGCCTCAATAAATTACCAACTCGCACCTCTCGACATCCAGACCTACGCCAAGATGGTGAAGAAAGCTCAGCTGCTGGAAGATGCTACGAACTTCACCGACCGTATCAAAGGGAAGTTCGAGAAAAAGGAAATGACCTCGGGACAGTCATCTTTAATCAAAACAATGACAAGAAGCATCCCTTAAAATCACAGAGGGGTCCAATAAGAAGGAAAACCAAGTCTCTGCACCAACACTCTAGTGAAAAGCAACTGCAAGAATTGTGACAATGCCAAGTCACACTGATGACAAATGCTGGAGGAAAGTCGGTGCTGTCTGCGCTGCGGAAGAGCGAAACCCCATACCCAGTGACGCTGCTGAAAGAACATGAGAGGCGCCCTAATGCGCCTAAGAAACAGGGAGGCTACAACCCTGCCGATGAGGGAACCTGTTGCCCGGTTGGCTAACCCAGAGGGGGGGTGAATGGGTCTTTAAATTAAATTTATCAGATAAAAACCTGAACTCAAACAAACATAAAGAGTTCTTGAAAGAGATTAGTAGTGGTTAGTAAAAACAACAATCACACAATGAAGACAATCACACAACACACAGATTTATCCTGGTTCAGATCTCCTCTCCTTAGGAGTCCTACGTCCAGTCCTGAGCAACCCTCAGGATTTCATTAACTAGGGTACAGTCCCCCTATGGACAAAAACAACCACCCAGCTCAGCTGGTCTTCCTTCACTCCTGAAGGGAACACAACACCCTGGTACCACCAGGTCTTCCTTCACTCCCGAAGGGAAAAACACCACCCTGGAAACCACCAGGTCTTCCTTCACACACGAAGGGAAAAACACAAGAAAGTCTTGAAAGGAATGACTAGCCCCTAGATCAAGCTTTTACAAAACTCAATCTGAAGCTACAAGCACTGAGAGACGAAGATCTACACAGTGTGCTCTCTCTCAGAACCAATCTAGCTCTTCCTTAATTTTTCTTCTCACAGCACAAGGAGCTAAGAGCCAAGATGGAAAGGAATGAATTTCTGGCTCTAGAGATCTTCTAAAAACTTGAAAGCGGCAGAGTTCTAGGCTCTCTTGAATGTCAATAATGCTTCCTTTATAGATAGATGATCTGTCTTCGGAACTTCGTCTTGTATTTATATCTCCAATTTGAATGAGGACGAAGAGATGACCGTTGTCTCACAGCTTTGGTGTACGTTAGACTGAAGGATCTGTAGAAACTTCCTGTCGACAGTCTTTTGTTCTTTGGAGCACGCAAAGTGATGAGATCTTCTTAGTTGGCTTGTAGTTCTTTCTGTGTCAGATGTTGTAGGATAGTATATCCTTAAGGTTCTGCAAGGTTGAGCTTTAATGGTAGACAGCTATACTATCTCCAGATGTCAATCAACGTTAGAGCAGATAGACACAAATATGGTAGTGACAGTTTATCGTTCTAGAAGATGCATGCAGAGGATACACGAGAATGGAAGATATGTTCTGTATCCGTGCAGAGATACGTTCAGTCTTTATTAATGCATGGCAGTCAAATAGACGTGATGCGACTTTGACTATTCAACGTATCTTAAATCAAGGAAAACAATTAATTAATGGAAACGTGACTTATGCAATCGTTATGAAATCTGATAGAATCGTTATGAATAAATTGCTATAAACTCAGAAGAAGTCGTTATGAAAACTTATGAAATCTTGTTAGAAAGTCGATAGAACGTTATGAATAAATGCTATAAACTCAGAAGAAGTGATTATGAAAACTATGAAATCGTATGAAAGTTGATAGAATGTTCTGAATAAATTGCTATAAATCAAAGAAGAAGTCGTATGAAAACTTATGAAATCGTTATCACAAAGTCGTTATAATCGAAAAGTCCTAGAAGGAGAATGTTAGCTTACGAAGACAGAATCGTTATGACGAGCAAGTCGTTATAACTTCTGAAGAAATCGTTACGATGACTTACAGAGTCGTTATAATGAGCAAGTCGTTATAACTTCTGAAGAAGTCGTTACGATAACTTACAGAGTCGTTATAATGAGCAAGTCGTTATAACTTCTGAAGAAGTCGTTACGATAACTTACAGAGTCGTTATAATGAGCAAGTCGTTATAACTTCTGAAGAAGTCGTTACGATAACTTACAGAGTCGTTATAATGAGCAAGTCGTTATAACTTCTGAAGAAGTCGTTACGATAACTTACAGAGTCGTTATAATGAGCAAGTCGTTATAACTTCTGAAGAAGTCGTTACGATAACTTACAGAGTCGTTATAATGAGCAAGTCGTTATAACTTCTGAAGAAGTCGTTACGATAACTTACAGAGTCGTTTAATGAGCAATCGTTATAACTTCTGAAGAGTCGTTACGATACTTACAGAGTCGTTATAGACAAGTGTTACTTCAGAAGAAGTCGTTACGATAACTTACAGAGTCGTTATAATATCGACTTGTTGATACAGCAAGGTTATTCAACTTTCAGTAATCGTTAAGCTTGTGAGGAAATCGTTATAGCTCTTCTGAAAACAAAGTATGTAAGTACTTACCACAAGTGCTTGACTTTCTTTGGGTATTTCCTGTGCTTAAGGCTAAATAAAACATAGTTAGAAAAACTTTTGACAGTGTTTTGTTTATCACCAAAATAGGCATGTAATTAATTTAAAAGTACATGGGGATGGACTGTTCATCAATCTCCCCTTTTTGGTGATGACAAAACTATGATCAACATTAAGTAGTACTTAACAGAACAGGAATTTAAGTACTTCAAGCATGATTTCAAGAATGTCAGACACATGTAGTAGGTAAACATTCTCCCCCTTTTGTCATTAAGCAAAAGCAATAGGAAAGAGACAAAGAATAAGAGACAATGAGGAGAAAGAGCACAATCCATTCATTAAGGTTGAGGAGGTACAGGCAAATAATAAGCAGGAGAGAGAAGGGAGGCATAATGAGAAATAGCTTCCCAGGCCTGCTCTTCCTGACGCTTGAAAAATTGCCTAAAGGCACCACTCTCAATGGAGAAGGTTGGTCCCATGGTTGGAGCCATCTTGGATAGATAGATGCTGCGCTGCTTGGTAAGAAACTGGTCATACTCATCTGGATCCATGGAGGAGCAGATGATGAGAGTTGTACCAAAACTTGCACAGGCAAGAAATTGATCCATGGTGACAGGATAGAAAATCTGTTTCTCCTTGAGTTCATGGCGAAGAGCTAAGAACACCTTGTACCTTTCAGCCCAAACTTTGTAGGGATCAAGGACCAGATGGATTGAGTTCATATCCAAGAAGGTGGCAGGAGAGACAGGAGCTTTTCCTTCCCTGGCCTGAGCAGCATTCAGATGAGCTAGCTGTTGAGCTGACAGAGAATAAAGCTTGGACCATTCGGAGGCATTCAGCCTTTCACATTCTGAGAGTAGAGGGGCAAGAACATCTGATTTGACAAACCTCTATGATATTCCCGGAAGAGAAATCTAGGAAAACCAACTTGGAGGCCTTTCTGAATCTCAATTCTGCCCATAACTCTTGCAAAACGCTCAAAGATGATTGAACCAATCGAAGACTCCATGATCAGGAAATGAATCTGAGGCAGGAGAATGTCTTCAGGGAAATGAAGAGTTGCAAAATCTACTCTGATTTCCTCAGACTGCTCAGAGTGGATAAGAACCTTGATGGCTCTCTTGAACTGGCTAAGCTGAACTTCAGGTAATCTGTTGAGATACCTGTAGTTGTTGAACATTTGGAAATGCCTGACCAGCTTGATTAGCTTCTGAATGGCAGGGGCCCAGGTGTTCTGGTGGTGAAACTTGAACCACTCAGAAAGGGTCAAGGAGTGATCCCTGGGAGGAAATCTTGCTGCCTTAGCCTGAAGAAAGCGATTGTACAAATCTTTATGAGATTTAGCCCATTGCTCCTCAGTTTTGGAGTGGGCTGAGGAGAAGATTTTGGATTTTTCGGCTTTAGACAGAGGAGTATAGGGAAGAATTACATCTAGATGATCAGAGAGGTTAAGAAAAGGAAGATTGTGAAGAGTGGCAAAAACAACTTTTGAAGGTATTCTTTGTACAGTGAGGTATGCTTGTGGGTGACTGTAAGAGAAAACCACAAAGGTGGGTAAAGAGGAGTGTTAGAGGAAGAAAGTTTGCGTTTCTTTGAGACAGTACTGGAAGAGTCTGTCTTGGAAAGGTGGTCTCCTACCTTTAGCACAGACCTAAGGATAACCTCTTCAAACTCATCCTTAATTTTATCAAGAAAGGGAGAGTCGATTTGGACATTCTTAGGAATAATAGTGATAAAGGAGGGAGGTGCAGGGGGTAGAGAAATGCATCAGAATTGAGAGATCCTACTTCTGGAAATGAAGATGTACCAGAAGAGGAGGATGAGGCTCCAGCTGAGGATTGGAGGGGCCTCGAAATTTTGAAGAGAAGAAGAAAGATGAGAAGTGGTAGAAACAGGAGAGGATGAGATAGGATGAGGAGGGAAAGGTGTGGGAGAAGAAATGGGCCTGGTTCTAGGCCTTTTGAAGTGAGGTGGAGCAGGTGGAGCTGTGAAGTTAGTGGGTGGAGAAGGAGGAATGGGAGTGTTGGTAGAAGTGGGAGCAATGGGTGGAGGATCTGAAACCACTTCTTCAGGCAAGGGAGGCAAGGATCCAACACTGCCGGCCCTGGTGGCCCTGATTCCAACACAACTGGCCCTGGTGGCCCTGATTCTTCATCTGGCCCTGATGGCCCTGACTCTTCAGCTGGCCCTGATGGCCCTGACTCTTCATGGCTGACTCTTCAGCTGGCCTGATGCCTGAGGTTCGGCCTCTGCTGCTGCCTGGGCTTCATCTGCTGGGGCTGCTTCTGTTGCTGTGCTGCTGTCTGCCCGGAGGGCTCAGGTACACTTGGGTTAGGCTCCTGAGCTGCTGGAGGAGGAGGAGCTTGAGCTCCAACTGCTTGAAGGATGTCGGATAACATATTCTTCATGGTCCCCATCTCCTGATGGAACCATGTCATGGCAGAGCGAATCTGAACCAGTTCCTTGCGGGCTGAAGCTTGGCTTAGAAAGATGGAATTCACATCAGACTGGAGTGAACAAAGCAGCTCACCCTGAATATCCAACCTCTCAATCACAGGTTTTAAATTGATGACAATCTTTTGCTTGACCTGTCTTTCAAATGGTGCATCAGCTAAAAGGGGTACTTCAGGAGCTATATCTTTCTCTTTGCCCTTTGTAGCTGGAGGAGGTGGATCATTATCCTCATCAGAACTTGATGAACTAGCTGTCTCCCCTTCTCTGGCATCCAAATTTCAGAATCTCTCTGTTCTTCCTCCTGATCTCTGGTGGCTGGAGGTGCATCATCTAGTTTCTCTTGGGATTGCTCCCCCTCAAGTGGAGCATCTTCTGCAACTGCACCAGTCTCCCCCTGACAGGGAGCATCCATTTCCATAGAATCATCTGAGGATTTTGCTGCTCTTCTTCCACTGGACCTTCTTCAAAGATGTGGCCTGATGCCACAGTCTCTTCCACAATAGGCAAGATGTCTTCTGGGAGAATATCCTCAATTCTCCTTTCAGCATGAAGTACAACTGGATCTGCTGCTGCTGGCCTTTCTTCTTCTTCCCTCACTGCTGTTGCTGCCTCTGATTGATTTCTGGCCATAAATGGCCCTTCCTGCTCTGCTTCTACAAAGACTGGAACAGAACCTGATTCCAGTGGCAATTCGGGCATCACATCATCTGCCGCCAACTGAGATTGAGCAACTGAAGGCTCACCAATAAGTGCTTCACCTTCTGCAACTGAGGCCTTGGACCAGACCCCATTGACTACTGAAAAACCACTCTTCTTTAGATTTCTGGACCTGATAGCTTGGCCCATCTTCTCTACAACTGCCCCTGAGACATCTACACCGAAGTGTCTGAAGATCCTGGTAAGTAAATGGGCATAGGGCAGGGACACATTCAACTTGCTTTTAGTGTCCCAAATCTGTTCCCTGGCAAATTTCATTCTCTCTATCATTACTGCGGCCATATTGATTTCCTCATTTTAATGGCCCAGTACATTAGGTCGGAGTCAGCCTTAGTGCAAGAGGAGAAGGTTGCACTACGGGGAACCAAAATCTGACAAACAATGAAGTGAAGGAGGCGATTGAAGGCACTTAATTGATTGATATCTAGCTTGCCATCCCTCATCCTGAACCCCGGCCCAATAATCCCCAAACCTTTTTCTTGGGTTTCCACAGAATGAATCCCACTAAAACGGATGTGCTTACTCCAAATAGCATCCTAAGCAGTTCCTGGTCGATTCTGATTAGGGCGCCCTTGACCGAAGAAACGAGGGCCCCATCTTCTTCTGTTCTTAAGCACACAAAGAACGCCTTTACCAAGTCCGGATAACTTACCTCTGAGCAAGTGGTAAGCCTTTCCATTTCATCTGATTGATCTTCTCAACGATGCTGCTCATTCCATTCTTCTGCAGATCTTTAATATCTACTTCCTTGTGACCACAGAGCTTCGTCTTCACAAAGGTGAAACGCTCCTCCTGCTGGGGTGAGGTATTCGGCGCTGTAGCCACCCACACTGCCGGCAATAGCTGGTGCGGCCATGGATTCAGGTGGGAGAAGATTGGAAAGGTTGAAGAGAAGGGTGACGAGAAGAAACCCTCAAACGATTTCGCGGGAAGGAGATGGAAGCTTCAAATTTGCAGAGGATAGAGGCAAGAGTCGCTAGGGGGCATCGGCTCGTGCGTCGGGACGAAAGAGGGAAAAAGGTGAACGAGGAGGGGAATCGTTAACGCATCGATTTAAAGAAAATAAAGCTCCAAAAGGTAGGCGTCAGAAAACGACAAACGAGGTTGACCGCCTCGAAAGACTATGACTTAAGGACGGAAACGCTTAAACTGAGAATTTTGAATTGATTTTGCCTTAAAAGGAGAGAGAGAAAACCTACTTAAATTCTGAGAATTTTTATACCAGCTTTAAATGAAGATCTTTTCACAAAATACACATGCCTAACTCCCTTCTAAGAGATGTAAATCTCTCTTCAGGTAAGGCCTTTGTGAAAATATCTGCTAACTGATTTTGTATCAATAAACGATATTTCAATATTGCCATTAGCTACATGATCACGAATAAAATGGTATCTGACCTCAATGTGTTTGGTCCTGGAGTGCTGAATTGGATTTTTGGTGAGGTTGATAGCACTGGTGTTGTCACATAGCAGTGGAATTGTCTTGATTTTGAGTCCAAAATCCTCAAGCTGTTGCTTTATCCATAAGAGTTGTGTACAGCAACTTCCAGCAGCTACGTACTCGGCTTCAGCTGTAGATAGTGCTACTGAATTTTGTGTTCCTTGAGGACCATGAGATTAAACACCCTGCAAGAAATTGACAGCATCCACTGGTGCTTTTTCTATCTACCTTGCATCCAGCATAATCAGCATCAGAATATCCTACTAATTTTACATCACAGGAGTTTGGATACCATAGTCCTAGATCATGAGTCCTGGCTAAGTATCTGAAATTCTTTTAACAGAAATTAAATGTGATTCTCTAGGGTCGGCTTGATATCTAGCACACATGCATACACTAAATAATATATCAGGTCTACTTGCGGTTAGATAAAGTAATGAACCTATCATACCTCTGTAGATCTTTTGATCTACCTTCTTACCATCCTTGTCACTGTCCATCCTAGTTGATGTACCCATTGGTGTTGACAGTGGCTTGGTGTTTTCAAATCCAAATTTCTTTAGCAGTTCTGGTGTACTTTGCTTGACAGATGTGAGTTCCTTCCTTTCCTTGTTTGATTTGAAGTCCAAGGAAGTAGTTAAGCTCTCCCATCATACTCATCTCAAATTCTCCCTGCATTAGCTTTTCAAAATACTTGCACAAGGATTCATCAGTAGATCCAAAGATGATGTCATCCACATAAATTTGAACCAACAGTATATTTTTGACTTTTGTTTTTATAAAAGAGTGCTATCTACTTGACCTCTACTGAAACCATGTTTTAGGAGAAAAGAACTAAGTCTTTCATACCAGGCTCTAGGTGCTTGTTTTAAACCATATAAAGCCTTATGCAATTTAAAAACATGATTCGGAAAGTCTGTATCATCAAAACCGGCGGTTGTTCCACATAAACTTCTTCTTTTATAAAACCATTTAGAAAGGCAGATTTAACATCCATTTGAAATAACTTTAGATCTAATGCAGAAGCATAAGCAAGTAAAATTCTAATGGCCTCAAGTCTAGCCACTGGTGCATAGGTTTCATCAAAATCTATGCCTTCCTCTTGACAATAGCCTTGAGCCACCAGTCTGGCCTTGTTTCTTAGAATTACACCAGATTCATCCAATTTGTTTCTGAACACCCATTTAGTGCCGATCACAGGATGGTCTGATGGTCTAGGAACAAGTGACCATACTTGGTTTCTCTTGAATTGATTTAATTCATCTTGCATTGCTATTATCCAAGATTCATCAGTTAAGGCTTCATTGACTGTCTTAGGCTCTATTTGAGATACAAAAGCAAGGTAATCACAAGGAATCAAGTTACCTCTTGTTCTTACCCTACAGATGGATCACCAATGATGTTTTCAGGTGGGTGATCTTTCTTGTATCTCCATTCCTTTGGAAGAGTTTCATGAGACATTTCTTCTTGTTGCAATTCTTCCAGAGGTGGATCATCCTTGTCTTCAAGTGATGTGTCTTTCAGTTTATTAGACAGTTCATCTGCATCATCATTATCACTTTCTACTTCCTTCCTCAAGAAGGGTTAGTTTCATCAAAGATAATGTGTACAGACTGTTCAATCAATAAGGTACGTTTATTAAACACTCTATAGCCTTTGGGTTTAGAAGTGTACCCATGAAGATGCCTTCATCTGATTTGGCATCCAACTTACCAATATCCCTTTTTCCGTTGTGTGTATAAAGCAAGGACATCCAAAGGTTCTGAAATGGCTGATCTTTGGCTTCTTCCCTTTAAACAGCTCATATGCAGTCTTCTTCAGGATTGGCCTGATCATGACTCTGTTGACAATGTAGCTGGCTGTGTTGACTGCTTCTGCCCAGAAATATCTTGGTAACTCATATTCACAAAGCATGGTTCTTGCCATATCCAAGAGAGTTCGGTTCTTCCGTTCGGCTATACCATTTTGCTGTGGTGTCCTTGGTGCTGAGAAATTGTGCTGAATTCCTTGATCATCACAGAATCTAGCAAACTTTTCATTTTGGAACTCACCACCATGATCAGATCGAATGGATACTATACTGAACTTCTGATCTTTCTGGACTTTCCTGCTGAAGCTAACAAAATTATCAAAAGTATCATTTTTGTGTTCTAAGAATGATACCCATGTGAATCTTGAGTAGTCATCTACTATAACAAATCCGAAATTCTTTCCTCCAAGACTGGTAGTTCTCATTGGCCCAAATAGATCCATATGTAGGAGCTCTAAGGGTTTTGAGGTGGTCACCACCGTCTTTGACTTGAAGGAACTCTTTGTGTGCTTTCCCTTAGCACAAGGTCTGCAGACACTTTCTAATTTACCATTGATTTTCGGTAGACCTTCCACAAGATTCCTCTTTCTGAGCTTGCTCAAGCCATCCAAGCTGCAGTGGCCTAGTCTTCTGTGCCACAGATCAGTTGATTTGTCTTTGCTGGCAACCAGACATACATTTTGCTCTTTGAGTTCTTCAAGGTAGAGCACGTACAGATTCTCTCTCTATTTGCTTCAAAGATGACTGCTCCATCCTTTAGTATGCTGCATTTTGACTCTTGAAATTTGATTTGATGTCCTCTATCACACAAGCTGACTTATACTGATGAGGTTGTGCTTCAGTCCTTTGACTAACAGCAATCTTCTATGACTGTTTTTCCTTTGCTGTTTACTGATCCACTGCCTACTACAGTTCCTTTTCCATTATCTCCATAAGTGACTGTTCCTTCTTCATCTTGGAGATGGGAGAAGAGCTTCAGGTTTCCAGTCATGTGCCTTGAGCACCCACTATCCAAATACCATTTGGATGCTCGAAGGTTAACCTGAAATAAAGACATCAAGATTTAGGTACCCAATTTCTTTTTGGGTCCTGATGGGTCAGTATCATTATTTTTACTTTTTATTATCCACTTCTTATGTCTTGTTGGACAGGTGGATTTAAATGTCCTAGCTTATTACAGTGACTACAACATGATGTTATTGTTACTCTTTCTATGTACTTAAAATTCGCTTTATATGCTACATCTTGTTCTGGAGTGAATTTAGGAGTTGGATATTTTTCAGGATAGATCATTTCTTCTTCATTAACTGGAGGTATGTATCCTAAACCTCGTTTGTTCTTACCAGATCGTCTAGCACCCTTTAGTAATAAGGAGTTCTTCCCATTTGTAAACTTTTCTAAGGTGCTTGCAAGTGTATTGTTTTCTTCATTTAATTCTTTTACCGTTTTTCTTAAATCATCTGAGCTTTCCTGTTTTTCTAATTTAATGATTTGATTGTTCTTGTCTTTTAAGTTTTCACATAATAGTTCATTTCTTCTCTTAAGCTCCATTATCTGTTTTTCTAGTTCTTCATTTTCAGATTTTAAATCTGAGTTGGTATTTTCGAGACAGGTGATATTTTTCTTGCTTAGCTTAAGTAGTTTAGACACTTCTTTATACTTATCGTAAAGTTCATTAAAGGCACTTTCCAAATTATCGGAATCTGAATCATTATAGGAATCAAAAGAGGAATCAGAGGTTACCTTATCCCCGGTATTTGCCATAAGAGCTAAGTTGGCTTCTTCTTCTTCATTGCTGGAGCTTGACTCACTGTCTGAGTCGCTGCTGTTTTCCCATGCAGCTGCCATGGCTTTCTTTTTGTATCTTCTGAACTTCTTGGAGCTGTCCTTCTTCTTGTGATCATTTTTCTTTAGCATTGGACAGTCTGCCTTGATATGTCCAGGCTTCTTGCATTCATAGCAAAGTGGCTCATTTCTCTTCTGATCTTTTCCGTCTGGTTTCTTGAGATCTTTGTTTTTCTTGAAGTACCTCCTACCAGACTGAAACTTCTTCTTCTTGGCCAAGATTCTCTGCAATCTTCTTGACAGCATGGCTTCTTCATCATCACTATTTTTGCTATCTTCACTGTTATCCAAGGATTCTTCAGATGAGTCCCCATTAGCTTTAAGCGCATTGGACTGCTTCTTTCTACTGGAGGATTCTCCTAATCTTTCCATGTTTATTTCATGGGCCATGAGAGACCCGATGAGTTTTTCTACTGACATTCTCTTAAGGTCATTAGCTTCTTCGATAGCTGTGACCTTTGCCGTCCATGAAGATGGCAAGGATCTGAGAATCTTCCTTACCATATCTGCAATCTCATATGACTTTCCTAGACTGGCTAGACCATTAGTGATGTCAGTAAATCGACTAAACATTTGGGTAATAGACTCACCTGATTGCATTTGAAATCTTTCATACTGAGTGACAAGAATGTCGATTCTTGTCTCCTTTACTTTGTCTGTACCTTCATACGTAATCCTTAGCTTTTCCCACATTTCCATGGAGGATTTGCATGCTGAGACTCTGTTGAACTCCTTCTTGCTTAGAGCACAACATAGAATGCTCTTAGCTTTACAGTTCAAGGAGATTTCTTTCTATCTTCATCTGTCCATTATGCTTTCTCATTTGTGACGACCAGATCACCTTCTTCCACTATCGACCAGATTTGATAGTCGTGGCCTTGTAGAAAGTATTCCATCCTGGTCTTCCAATACGTATAATCTTCACCGTCGAACAAAGGAGGTCTGTTGACAGACTGACCTTCGAAGTGACCTTGGGCTGCCATGGATCTTTACTCTTCAGATCGTTGGATCTTGTTCTTTGTCGTAGAGACTCGCTTGATACCACTTGTTGCCGGTTGGCTAACCCAGAGGGGGGGGTGAATGGGTCTTTAATTAAATTTATCAGATAAAAACCTGAACTCAAACAAACATAAAGAGTTCTTGAAAGAGATTAGTAGTGGTTAGCAAAAACAACAATCACACAATGAAGACAATCACACAACACACACATTTATCCTGGTTCAGATCTCCTCTCCTTAGGAGTCCTACGTCCAGTCCCTGAGCAACCCTCAGGATTTCATTAACTAGGGTACAGTCCCCTATGGACAAAAACAACCACCTAGCTCAGCTGGTCTTCCTTCACTCCTGAAGGGAACACAACACCCTGGTACCACCAGGTCTTCCTTCACTCCCGAAGGGAAAAACACCACCCTGGAAACCACCAGGTCTTCCTTCACACACGAAGGAAAAAACACAAGAAAGTCTTGAAAGGAATGACTAGCCCCTAGATCAAGCTTTTACAAAACTCAATCTGAAGCTACAAGCACTGAGAGACGAAGATCTACACAGTGTGCTCTCTCTCAGAACTAATCTAGCTCTTCCTTAATTTTTCTTCTCACAGCACAAGGAGCTAAGAGCCAAGATGGAAAGGAATGAATTTCTGGCTCTAGAGATCTTCTAAAAAACTTGAAAGCGGCAGAGTTCTAGGCTCTCTTGAATGTCAATAATGCTTCCTTCATAGATCGATGATCTGTCTTCGGAACTTCGTCTTGTATTTATATCTCCAATTTGAATGAGGACGAAGAGATGACCGTTGTCTCACAGCTTTGGTGTACGTTAGACTGAAGGATCTGTAGAAACTTCCTGTCGACAGTCTTTTGTTCTTTGGAGCACGCAAAGTGATGAGATCTTCTTAGTTGGATTGTAGTTCTTTCTGTGTCAGATGTTGTAGGATAGTATATCCTTAAGGTTCTGCAAGGTTGAGCTTTAATGGTAGACAGCTATACTATCTCCAGATGTCAATCAACGTTAGAGCAGATAGACATAAATATGGTAGTGACAGTTTATCGTTCTAGAAGATGCATGCAGAGGATACACGAGAATGGAAGATATGTTCTGTATCTGTGCAGAGATACATTCAGTCTTTATAAATGCATGGCAGTCAAATAGACGTGATGCGACTTTGACTATTCAACGTATCTTAAATCAAGGAAAACAATTAATTAATGGAAACGTGACTTATAATCGTTATGAAAATCTGATAGAATCGTTATGAATAAATTGCTATAAACTCAGAAGAAGTCGTTATGAAAACTTATGAAATCGTTATGAAAGTCTGATAGAATCGTTATGAATAAATTGCTATAAACTCAGAAGAAGTCGTTATGAAAACTATGAAATCGTTATCACAACCAAGTCGTTATAACTCCTAAAGGAGTCGTTACGCTTTCTTACAGAATCGTTATGACGAGCAAGTCGTTGTAACTTTCCAAAGAAATCGTTACGATGACTTACAGAATCGTTATGACGAGCAAGTCGTTATAACTTTCTAAAGAAATCGTTACGATGACTTACAGAATCGTTATGACGAGCAAGTCGTTATAACTTCTGAAGAAGTCGTTACGATAACTCACAGAGTCGTTATAATGAGCAAGTCGTTTAACTTCTGAAGAAGTCGTTACGATAACTTACAGAGTCGTTATAATGAGCAAGTCGTTACGATAACTTACAGAGTCGTTATAATGAGCAAGTCGTTATAACTTCTGAAGAAGTCGTTACGATAACTTACAGAGTCGTTATAATGAGCAAGTCGTTATAACTTCTGAAGAAGTCGTTACGATAACTTACAGAGTCGTTATAATATCGACTTGTTTGATACAGCAAGGTTATTCAACCTTTCAAGTAAATCGTTACAGCTTGTGAGGAAATCATTATAGCTCTTCTAAAACAAAGTATGTAAGTACTTACCACAAGTGCTTAACTTTCTTTGGGTATTTCCTGTGCTTAAGGCTAAATAAAACATAGTTAGAAAAACTTTTGACAGTGTTTTGTTTATCACCAAAATAGGCATGTAATTAATTTAAAAGTACATGGGGATGTACTGTTCATCATAATAGTTTTCGATGAAATGCCAATTTTGAAAATTTGTCACAACCAGGATATAATGGTGTTTTAATGTCTTCTAATAATTAATAAAAGTCTCTTGCTTTTGAATTTGATTCATGTTCAACTTTTGTCCTCTCTCTTTCGGCCTCTTGTAACTCATACAACATTCAATTGTCGTATTAGTTTGATCTTCTACTTGTGACTCATTAGCAGAATGGATAACATGCTGAACATCAGGTAATGGTGCCTCTCCATGGCATACCCAATTGGTACAACGTGAGGGTGTAAATGGGTCGGAGTCGAAAACAGTTGTTTCTAAATTCGACTTCAATAAGAATTATCAGAAATAATTGGATTCGGAATCGGATACGGAAACAACTAAATCTGTTTCATCAAATTATCATATAATTGGATTCGAAAATTAGATAGTGTTGAATATGAACATGTTTGGTAAATCGGATTCGAAAATCAGATATTCGAATAATATTATAATATATATTACAAATACTACCAGATTCAGAAATCGGATACTCGGATACGAAAACATATCTGATTCTGATAGCTTATCAAAAATATCCACGATAAGCTATCGGTAGTGAAATGTGTTTCCGAATCCTATAATTTTTATTGGAATCAAATCAAATAATTAGATAATCAGATATTTTTGACAGTCCTAGTGTAACGTGTCCAAAATCCATCTACTTTAAGATGAGTTTCAACATCCATCTAGGACAACTTCACTTCATTAACGTAGTTATCGGACATTGTATCAACTTATGGTTTCGTCCATGCCTAAAAGATTCTCTTTGTGCATCAAAAGCAAAATCTAAAAAATTATCTACTCTTTTCTCATATCGAGGACCCAAAGATCCTTAAATTATATCCAACTCTTATTAAGTTTCATCATTTTAGGATAATCTAAAATTGAAGAAAAAAAAATATCATCAGACAAGAGATAAACAACATGCCATTTGTAATCAACACATATATTCCAATAAATATGAATGAATCAACAATTCAAAAAACAATTCTACAGCACCTCCCCTATATTGGGAGCATTTCCACATATACATTCCACACACATACATGTCTTCATACATTCCTGCAAAATAAAGGGGTGCCTACATGAATTCGTGCCCATTCATGGATATTTGATTCATCCGTGCTTTTTATTACATGTGCTTTGAGATTGTCTTACAGTTTTCGCAACATCTCCCCACACTTCTTCAATACACCACTAATATTTACTAAGTTTACTATGCTCAGAAAGTCACTCATGTTAAATACAAGTGACAAGAAAAGCAGTTAAAATTAGCTGATATATTGGAGAAGAGTGGAAAGACGCTATCAAAATTTTAAGACAATCCTAAAACACATATAATAAAGAACAACTAATGAATCGAACATCCATAGACTATCCAACCTGGACAATTCAAGATTCATGCTCGATATATGTCATCACTATCAAAGGATAGTAAGAACATATATCCTAGCAAAAGTTTTGAACAAGCAAAAAATTAAAAAAAGATCCACTCATCTCACTCATTGACGTCCATGCTCTCTCCATCTTCTTATTCATACATTTAGGAAAACGATTAGTCTACATTCACATTCACATCCTGCAAAAAAGATGAGCCACCACCTATGTTTGCTAGATTAAATAAACATGAGTCACCATCCAAGCTCGCTGGTTCAATGAATATATAGAGAGGGGATGGAAAGATTACCTGAGCAGAAAACAAGACCAAAACTTGATCAATTGTGCAAATGAATACGTGCATTAAATAAGATAACTTGCATAAGTTATTAAGTACTTGTAAAAATATATATATAATATCGGAGAGACAATCTCCTAGTTTAACTAGAGTTTGACATTTTTACTAGTAAAGAGAAAGGGAAAGGAAAAGAACAACTCGGCAGTCTTCCTCAATGGTTCCATATGGGAGAAAAATATGAGTTTGATCTCTATAGTCTTCCCCGATGTTTGAACATATTAATGCATTAACTTATTAACATGTAGGGAAAAAAACCTTGAATATGGGTCTATCAATCTGTAAAATTCCGATAGAGCAGAAAATAATGCCTAAATTCTCAAGGGGAATTGACTAATTTTGCCCTCCAAGAAGTCATCAGATGTTGTATTGCCCTCAAGGGAGGTTCCACTATCTAGAGAGAGAGAGAGAGATAGATAGATAGATAGAGAGAGAGAGAGAGAGAGAGGCGGGGTTGGGGGGCCGGCTGCTAGAGGAGAGGGGGGTCGGCCCCCTCCCTCTCATTGTGTGTGTGTCAGTGAGAGAGAGATGTTGGAGGGTGGGGGCTGGCCGTCAGAGGGGAGGGCATTGGCCCCCTCCTTCTCACTGTGTGTGCGTGTGTGTGTGTTAGAGAGAGAGAGAGCGAGAGAGAGAGAGAGAGAGAGAGAGAGAGAGAGGAGAGAGAGAGAGAGAGAGAGAGAGAGAGAGAGAGGGGTTGGGGGGGGGTCGGCCACCGGGGGGAGGGGAGTCAGCCCCTCTCTCTCACCGTGTGTGTGCCAAAGAGAGAGAGAGGAGTGGGGTTGGAGGGTGGGGGGTCGGCGGCGAAGAGGAGGGGGGTTGGCCCCCTCCCTCTCACTATGTGTGTGTGTGTCAGAGAGAGAGAAAAAGAGGTAGAGGCGGGGTTGGGGGGGGGGGCGCTACTGGGGGAGGTGGAGGGGGAAGGGAGGGGGTTTGGGTCGGAGGAGAGAGAGAGACTTATGGTGGGGGGTCCTTAGGGCCGCCATAGGGGATTGTCGGCTGTCAATCGAGGGGGGCTGTTGCCGGGGAAGTGTGTCACCGGGAGGGAACCGTGAGGTTTGAGTGCGCGGCGAAGGGGGGAGGGGGTTTTATGGTGGGATAGGCAAAAATATGGTGGTGGGTACATAGTTGCTTCCATATGTATTTAATTTTATACAAATATATTTATGTAATTGAAATATATATTTAACTATAACTATTAATGTTAATCTTTATATTTCTTTCAAATATATTTAATTATAATAACAAATATATTATATAATTAAAAATTAGCAATTTTCAATATGTCTATTAATGTTATATTTATATTTATTAAAACATGTTTAATTATATTATAAAAATATATTCATATAATCTTAATATACATTAATTAGATCATGTCTATTATGTTAACAATATTTATATTTCATTCAAATATTTTAATTATATTATAAAATAAAATTCACATAATTAAATTATATATTTGACTATGTCTATTAATGTTAATATTTATGTTTTATCAACATATACAATTAGGAAAAACTAATTATCAGTCCCTATTAGAAAAGCATCTTACTTGTAGGTCCCTGTCAGAAAACAACCACTCTAAAAACTTGTGTGCACTCCATGGTTTGCTTTCTTGTCTTCTACATCCTTTCTACACACGTTAGGATAGTTGGTTTCGTCGGAAAGTAATTTCTATTTCCGTTGTGCAAGTTATATTTTTTAATGTAGTTATATCTGATAGGAGCAAAGACTTTTTGTTGGGCATAGAAATTCAACCTCCCCTCTTGCTTTGCTGACTGGCCATACATTCTATAACACACTTGTCATCCTTTTGTTGGCAATCCTTCATTTTATTTTGCATTTTACCCTTCTATATAATTAATATATTTCTTAGTATCAAACAAAGCAACCCACTCTGTTCATACTGTACTGATTTCTTCATATATTTTAACAAAATTCTTCGTATACTTTAACTTCTTCTATTTAACTTATTCTTTTCTTTAACTGGCTGTCTTGTGTGTGTATTTTTTTTAACAACTATAACTACTACTTTAACATATTGTAGCTACTACTTTAATAGACAACGACTACTTTAACTAATTTTCTCTCCTACTTTAACTTATTTCTTTTTCTACTTTGATAAAATGAAGAAATCAGTTGCATTATGAACTCAGTTGCAGTATGAACATGGTCCACACACACTCTCTCTCTCTCACACACACACACACACACACACACACACACACACACACACACACACACACACACACACACACACACACACACACACACACACACACACACACACACACACACACACACACACACACACACACGCACACACACACGCACGCAACGACGCACGCACGCACGCACGCACGCACGCACGCACGCACGCACGCACGCACGCACGCACGCACGCACGCACGCACGCACGCACGCACGCACGCACGCACCACACGCACGCACGCACGCACGCACGCACGCCGCACGCACGCACGCACGCACGCACCGCACGCAACACACGCACACACGCACACACGCACACACACAACACACACACACACACACACACACACACCACACACACACCACACACACACACCACCACACACACACACCACACACCACACACCACACACACACACACACCACACCACACACACACACACACACACACACACACACACACACACACACACACAACCACACAACACACACACACACAACACACACCACACACACACACACACACACACACCACACACACACGCACACACACACACAAGTCTGATCAAGATATGACACACACACACACACACACACACACCACAACACACACACACCACACACACCACACACACACACACACACACAACACACACACACACACACCACACACACACCAACCACACACAACCACACAAGTCTGATCAAGATATGACTGTTGGATTCGATCAAGGACTACATCTCACCAAGATCCGACTGTTATTATAATTAAATTAGAATTGGTCTGTTGAATTTGATTCCTATTTAAAATCTGACGTTGGATGATCACTTTCGATCTATGTATGTTGGATCAGTTGAGTTTCCTTCCAATCCGTCAATTGGATTTGCTATGTTTCTGAATTCTAACCATTTGATTTAAATTTGATAAAGATTTGAATGTTGGATCGAAATGGCAAACTAGATGTCCTAGTGGGGGGTGAATAGGACTTCTTGGCTTTAAAAATTTTCTTCTGAAATGCACAACACTAAATAGATACATTAGTAATTAGTGTGTTGTGTGTGATTCAAGTGTGAACTAGGTGGAAAACAATCACACAGAAATACACAAGAATTTATCCTGGTTAGGCCCTTCCCACATGGAAGTCCTACATCCAGTCCTCAAGTCAACCACTTGAGATTTCCACTATCTGCCAATAAATTGGCCTTCTCTCCCTTGAGAGAAATTACAAACCCACTTGCTCCCAAGCAAGTCTTCCCTAAATAAGGGTACAATTACTGCCTTAACAAGGCCTTCCCTTTACAGAAGGGAAAGTGCATAAACAACCTTCTGTACAGAATACACAAGAGAAATAAACGAAAGAACTTGTGTGTTTGCCTCAGAACTGAGAGCAAACACAGACTTCAGAAGGATTCAGTAGATCAGAAATGAGATTAGAATCCTATCTGAAATACAAGGGTGAACTTGAAGAAAATAAGCAATTACAATTGTCACCCTACACAAGACATCTAGGAGAGCTTCAAAGAATGCTTTCTGAAGAGGAAAAGCTCTCAGACTTTTGCTAGCAGGAAAGGCTTGTGTAGACTTGAAGAGATTCGAATGAACCTCACAGAAGAAGTAATAGCTTGTATGTGCTTCTTCTTCAAAAACTTCTTACTTCTTTTCAAACTTGAGCTCCTTTTATATACTTTAGGATATAGCCGTTTGGAAGATAGTCGTTGGAGTTTGTGGCCGTTTGCAATCTGACCGTTTGGCGAGAGCTCTAGTTTCCTTTGAATTTTGATGAGCTTATTATCCAGAAGTCCTTCAATTTTTCTTCTTTCCATGGTCTTCAGAAGAGGTGCAGTCTTTCAAATCTAGAAGATAAGCTCTTTCTCTCTCAGAGTAGATTGTGAGGGAGACATGCTAAAAACGTGTTCCAATAAATGCCTGTAACAAAGACAAGACAAAACGAAAGGAGAACTCCATACCTTTGAGGTAGGTAAGTCAGATAAGTACAGAAAAGGGTATGGAAACCTCGTATGCACAAGCTTTCAGACAAAAGGAGTAGGCAGACAGATACGCTAGAAAGGCAAGGCATGGGTCTTGTCAGTGGTAGGTGAGACATGTCAGATGCCATGCGCCTGAGAATTCATAAATGCACTATGTCTATTGTATCCATGAAAATCCGGAGCAAAAGACTTTAACAACTTAAAGATTAGTTGAAGATTTTTCAGAATTAACATGCGCAGGATTTAGATGAATATTTTAAGTTTAATATGACTTGTCCTGTCAGAGAAAATAATAAAATAATGATATTTCTGATGTATTAATAAGATATAATAGATCCAAAAAAAGGATGTGAAAATATTAGGAGATAGGCTTACAGTAGGTGTTAAGCCTAAAACAGATCAGAAAAGTATTAAGTAAAGAATTAACAGTGAAGTCGAATTCATAAGAACACACAATTCGACTAAAGGAATTGAAGTGATTCGACTCTAGTAAGGATTAACAAAGTAATTCGACTTCATAGAAAACAAGGCTATTCGACTATAGCAATCGAACATTATAAAGATCGATTTCTGAGGCATTCGACTGTGGTAGTTGAAGATGTCAGTCGAATCATGTATTGAATTTTGTAAGGCATTCGACTGTAGAAGTTGAAGATGACAGTCGAATCATGTATTGGATTTTGTAAGGCATTCGACTGTAGAAGTCGGAGTCATCATTCGAATTACATATAAAGTTGTGGACTTGGAAAATTTTCAAGGTTGTTTTGACTTTGTTTCTGAAGGAGTCGAAGTTAGCAGTCGAAGTCAACGGCCGAATTCAATAGGACATAGGGAGAGTCTGTGGACTTGGAAAATTTCTGCGATGGAGGTATTGACCTATAAAATATCTATATGATTTTTGTGATATGTAATTAATATATTTGCTTTGTGAAAAGTCTATTTTAAGAGTTTTGTCATATCAAAATCAATGTATATACTAATTTAAGAAATTCTTAAATTTCTTAGGGGTAGTTGCTCAACAATTCTCCCCCTTTTTGTTAACGACAAAAAATCTTGAAATAGACAGTGAAAAAGCATGTATTTGAAGTAAAGAAAATATGCTTCTTTCTCTCCCCCTTTGTGGCATTAACAGAAAGGATAGCAGACCACAAGATATTGCATGAAGGCAGAAATTGCATTCATAAACCAAAAGAAATACATACATAGTTCTTAAAAAAAATAACAAAAATTGTTCATGACTTAGACAGAGAGCTGGGTAAATATAGAGATCTGGGGATTTGGCGAAGAAAAGGTTGCATGAGATCCCAGATCTTTTGTTCATTCTCATCAAAGAAGTTGTCAAACAAAGCACCATCAATGTTGTAGGTGGGATTGGTGGAGGGCAGTTTCCTATGGGATTTGATGTGGCGCCTCCAGAACCAAGACATCTTCTCATGATACTTGTCTCCGTTTACCCGAAACATGAGGGGAACAAACTTCTTGGAGGCAGCAAGCATGAGAAATTCATGAGCTGTGATGTTCCAATGCAGTCCACTAGTCATAGCTACTTCTTTGGCTTGATAGTAAATGAGGAGCCTCTGAGCCCATTTATGACCAATGTTCTTTCTTAAGTCTTAAGACTCTTGAAGTGAAAGTCATGGAGAGAAAGCTTCAGTTTTTCACAATCTGAGTTATATGAAGGATAAGCTGCTGCCCATTGATCTTGATTGAATCTTTCGGATTCAGCAAAACATAGTTGAAAGTCTAGAAGATGATGGGGGCTCTTGGATAGCTGCAGAAGAACAAATCTTTGGAAGGACAGTTTCAGTTTGTATTTGATTTTAAACCTAGTGGCAATTCGAATGAATCTGTTGAAGACTGCTTTAGCAAAGGTTCTTTTGTATGAAACTGCTCCTATGAGTGGAGGATGAAGTCCGGAAGGTATAGCTATAGTCATGGAACGAACAATCTCTCTCTGGCCTCTTAAAAGATTTTCCCATTGGCCTTTAGAGACATCAGACAGACCCAGTTTGAACCTTTCAAAATTGAAAGTCTTCATTCTATCGTATTTGGCCTGTAAGTCCCAGAGAAATTGTCCAAACATATCATGAAGCCTTAGAGATATGTGATGCTGAACTGTCAAAAATGGGTTTGTTGATATCTGGCTGCTTCATCAGGATAGAGATCAAGGAACTCCTTGGGAGTTATGCTATGACTTTTCTGAGAGATAAATTGAAGTTCCTCTGTAGAAATTTGCGTGGTCCTGAGAAGGGTAGGTAGCCAATGTTCAAAGGTGAACCCTGGCATATCATGAACTTCAAGGAAGGCTCGAATAGCAGATATTCTCTGAACAGATTCATGTGATGTTCAGAGTGATTGATGAAAGCATACCAAAGGGTGGAATGAGTTTTAAAGGACTGTCTCCTAAATTGGGTCCACTGGTGGATGAAAGCTGTATACTTAGAAGTATTGTAGCTAGATGAAGAAGAATTTTCTTGGAGTCAGTTCTGGACCCAGTAGGAAGACAAGAAAAGTAATGAGGAGATTGAGTGGAAAGATTGAGAGAGGTTGCTTTGGGAGGTTTGAACTGGTACTTTGTGGGATAGATGGAGAATTTAATATCTTGGTAGAATGGATCCATGGGAATAGCGACAGGTGGAGGAGGATCCAAAGAGGTGGAATGTGAAGGAATTTCAGTAGAGGAAGAAGTGGGAGTTGTGGGTGCAGTAGGTTGAGACATAGCTGGTGCTTGCCTTTCTGGAGGAGGCTTATCAGATGGAGCTAGAGTAGGAGGAGTTGGCCTAGAAGGAGGAGGAGGGAAGACAGGGTCACCATTTTTGACAAGTCTACGCTTCACTTTCCTCTTGAAGGTTTGCAAATTATGAGCGGACTCCAGGGGTCTCTTGGCCTTAGATTCCATCTAGGAAGCCTGCCTTGGCTGGGAAGCCTCTGCTACTGCTGCTACTTCTGATGGGGGCTCTTGCTGTAGCTTATCTTGAGGTTGGAACACCACCAATGCCAATTAAGGCTCTAACTGTTGTTCCTTCTGTTGCTCAGGTGGCTGTTCCTATGATGTCTACTGTTCTTGCTGTACCTCAGGCTCCTTGGATTGATCAAGTACTGGCTCTTCATGCCCTAGTACTTGAGAGACTTGCTCCTGATCCTAGTTTTGCTCAGGTTGCTGCTCAATTGGCTGGGATTGATTTTTTGTAGACTGCTGTTCTTGTGCTGGTTTTTCAGGTTCTGGTGCTTGAGGCTCTTGAACCTGAACAGATTCTTCTTGCTGTTGAGAGAAAGCAGGCCCTGCTGGCCCGGAGGTGCCCTGCTGGCACAATAACTGAAGCAATAATTCTTTCATCTGCTTAACCTCATCAGACAGACTGTCAAACTTGGCATCAATAAATTCAATTTGGATCTTCAGAACTGATAGGTTCTCTTGTTGCTTACTTAATAAATCTAGAATGGTATGGAAGCTGTTGCTACTCTCCCCCTGAGACCTTGGCCGGGTCTCAAACTGAGAAGGGGAAAAGTGATGCTCTCTTTCCTCAAATTCAGTTTCTACAGGAATATCATCAGATGGTATGCCTTTACCTCTTATATCTTTTAAGACTTCATTAATAGTTTCCTCAGGAGCATCTGGTTCAGGAATTGAGGAGGAAACATGAACTTGATCTGGTTGCTTATGAGTCTGAACTGGGGCTTCAGATCTAGCTTGTTCTAGTGGCTCTATTTCTTATTGAATTACTTGAGAGGCTGAAGGAATGTAAGACTCATCAGGAAAAATTTCATGATCACATTCCGGTACTGAATCTTTTAGCGAAAGATTTTGCTTCTTGTTGACCAAAGAATAATGGCTTCTTCTCAAGGTAGTGATGCCAATTTTCTCCTTAATTCCAACAGTGATTTCTCCAGATAGATCAACTGGAAATCTTTTAAAGATCATGGTGAGCAAAGATCCATAGGGAAGGGATTCTTGCAAACTCTTGGCAGCTATCATTCTTTCCAAAATAATTGCAGCTAAATTCACTTTGTGCCTCTGAGTGGCCCAAATAGCAAATTTCCATCTCTAGAGGTGATAGAAGAATGGGTTCCTGCTCTAGGGGTCACAATGGTGGATATCACTGAATGGATCAGTCTCTTCTCGGCAGACAGTTCATTTACTGATAGTCCTTTCTTACTGATAGTGGCCAAACTGCCAATAATGCCCAATTTCTGTGTTTCTAGAGGCATGACTTCATTAAGCTTATGCCCGAAGTTTGGACATTCCAACATCTCAACCAATAGTTCCTCAGAAATGGTGATCTTGGTTCCTTTGACATAACCGAACATAGTATTTCTAGATGAAATTTCCATGGAGACATAGAAAGCTCTAACGACATTCTCAACTGTGGGCTCAGAAATCTGGCATAATTAACTTGGTCCAACCCATGGCATTTAGGTTACCCACGATAGGTTTCCACTAAGATGAGAGAAATCTACAACCTTCCCTGGACAGATGGGAATCTTAGCAAGTCTCTGAAGTTGTTCAGGGGTCATCTGGGTGGATTCAGTAGCCCTAGATGAGTCCATCTAGAAGAGAGAAAATGGAGATGGCTCAGGGGATAGACAAAGGAGTGATAGAAACACTGAGGAGAGTTTGGAGAACCTACCTTTCTTCAAGGATGATGAAGTTCTTGGAGGTTCCCCAGAAGTTCTTCGCCGAAAAATAGTGAGGGCGCGAAGAGGCAAAAGAAGACAAGGGAGTCGAATATGGATTTCGAAAGGGTGTCTTCTAAAGGAGAAAGAGTTTTCTTTTATAAGGAGAGAAAAAGTAACTGACCCGGGATTTTAGGATGGACGGTCGGGATCAAGTGATTTGACCGTTGATATAAAAATACATTAAACAGGTTTTTAATGAACGCGCCTTTTCACAATTTCATAATAAGTCGAATTATGTATTTGACTGCATCAGTCGAATGTAGATTTATAACATGATTCGAATGCATTGTTTCTACAAGAGTCGAATGTCTGGGCTTGAAGTTTTCATGATGGTTTTCACAGACAGTTCAAACAACAATATCTTAGCATACAATTCAAGTGTCATTTTACTTTGGTAAGTTAATCAGGATTACACATACCTATTTCTCTCTAATAGATGTGAATCTATCCTCAGGAAGAGGTTTTGTAAAAATATCTGCAAGTTGATTTTCAGTAGATACAAATTCAAGTGAAATATTACCATTACTTACATGGCCTGATGAAGTGATGTCTAACCTCAATGTGCTTTGTTCTTGAGTGCTGGATAGGGTTTTTGGTCAAATTTATTGCACTTGTGTTGTCACATAGCATTGTAATATCTTGGAGTTGTGACCATAATCTTCCAATTGATGCTTGATCCACAAGGGTTGAGTACCGCAACTTCCAGCTGCAATGTATTCAGCTTCTGTGGTGGATAAAGCCACTGAGTTTTGCTTCTTGGAAGACCAAGATATCAAGCACCCTGCAAGAATTTGACAGTGCCACTGGTGCTTTTCCTATCTATTTTGCATCAAGCATAGTCAGCATCACTATATCCAATTAACTTGAAATCTGAACATCTGGGATACCATAGTCCTAGCTTACTGGTATTTATAAGATACCTAAAAATTCTTTTGACTGCATGAACATGAGATTCTTTTAGATCAGCCTGGAATCTTGCACATAAACAAACACTGAACATTATATCTGGTCTACTAGCAGTAAGATAGAGCAGTGATCCTATCATTCCTCTATAGATCTTTTGATCTACCTTTTTACCAAGAGGATCACTATCTAACTTAATGCCTAAGCTCATGGGTGTTCCTAATGGCTTACACTTGTCAAAACCATACTTAGAAAGTAAATCTGAAATATATTTGGTTTAACAAATGTGAGTTCCTTCCTTGGTCTGCTTGATTTGCAACCCAAGAAAATAATTTAGTTCACCCATCATGCTCATTTCAAATTCACTTTGCATTAAATTTTCAAAGAACTTACAAAGTGATTCATTAGTAGAACCAAAAATAATGTCATCGACATAGATTTGCACAATTAAGATTCCATCTGAAAATTTCTTTATAAATAATGTGCTATCTACTTTACCTCTTATAAAATCATGTGATATAAGATAAGCACTTAATCTTTCATACCAAGCTCTTGGAGCTTGTTTCAGACCATATAGTGCTTTCTTTAAATGGAAAACATGATTAGGATACTTAGTATCTTCAAAACTAGGTGGTTGCTCAACATACACTTCTTCTTTAATAAAACCATTCAAAAATGCACTTTTAACATCCATCTGAAATAGGTTGATATTGAGAAACATGCATATGCTAATAAAATTCTGATTGCCTCTAATCTAGCTACTGGAACATAGGTTTCATCAAAATCTATGTCTTCCTCTTGGGAATATCCTTGAGCTACAAGTCTGGCTTTGTTCCTAGTGATTACCCCTGATTCATCCATATTGTTTCTAAAAACCCATCTGGTTCCAATAACTGGATGATCAGTAGGTCTAGCTACAAGAGTCCAAACCTCACTGCGTTGGAACTGATTAAGTTCCTCTTGCATAGCAAGGATCCAAGACTCATCACCCAGTGCATCATTGATTGTCCTAAGCTCAATTTGTGAAACTAAGGCAGAAAAATCACAAGGAATTTGCATACCTCTTGTTCTTACCCTATCTTGAGGTTTACCTATGATGTTTTTCTAGGATGATCCCGGTGGTACCTCAATTCCCTAGGTAGCCCTTCTTGTGGTTCTTCTTGTTGTTGAAGATCTTCTAATGGAGGATCTTCCATTTCTTCTTCTTCTTCTTTCTGTTCAAGAGAAGTTCTTTCCATATCCCTGCACAAATCTTCAACACACTCTTCTTCTTCTTCTATTCTTTTGATAGAAGGGTTAGTTTCATCAAATAATATATGCACAGATTGTTCTATGGTTAAAGTTTTTTTATTAAACACTTTATAGCCTCTAGGTTTTGAAATATATCCTAACAGAAAACCTTCATCACTTTTAGCATTTAATTTCCCTAGATTATCTTTACTATTATTTAAGATAAAGCACTTATAGCCAAACGGTCGAAGATGACTGATGTTGGGCTTCTTTCCCTTGTAGAGTTCATATGGGGTATTCTTTAGAATGGGTCTGATCATGCACCTGTTGATGATGTAGCAGGCTGTATTGACTGCCTCTGCCTAGAAATATTTTGGCAAATTATACTCATTCAGCATTGTTCTGGTCATATCCAGCAGTGTTCTGTTCTTTCTTTCTGCTACTCTATTCTCTTGAGGTGTTCTTGGTGCTGAGAAGTTATGCTCAATCCCATTTTCTTCACAGAACTTCATGAATTCTTCATTCTTGAATTCGCCTCCACGATCAGATCTAATGCTTGTAATCTGGAATTTCTGATTTTTCTGAACTATTTTGCTGAACTTCAGAAATGCTTGAAAGCTTCAAATTTAGTTTCTAGAAAAGACACCCAAGTATACCTTGAGTAGTCATTAACTAATACATAGCCATAGACTTTACCTCCAAGACTGTCTGTCCTCATAGGTCCAAATAAATCCATGTGAATTAACTCCAAAGGCTTGGAAGTTGTAACAATTGTCTTGACTGAAATGAGGTCTTGGTCTTTTTTCCTTTTGCACAAGCTGAACAAATTCCAGAATTCTTGACTTTCATCTTGGGAAGACCTTTGACCAGATCATGCTTTATTAGTTTTTTGATAACTGAAGTGCTTTCATGACCTAGTCTTCTATGCCACAACTCAGATTCTTCACATTTGGTGGTTGCAAGACACAAATTCACTTCTTTTAATTCTGCCAGCTGCAAGGTGTACAGGTTCTTTACTCTTTGAGCTTCGAATACTATCTTGTTATCTTTCTGGATGATACACTTATCATTCTGAAAATTCACTGAATGCCCTTTATCACATAACTGACTGATGCTAATTGGATTATGCTTCAATCCTTCTACATACATGACATCTTCAATTAGGTTCTTTTCCTTAGTAAAAATGGTTCCACATCCTAGTAGTTTTCCTTTCCCATTATCACCATAGGTTACTTGACCAACTTCATCTCTAAATGCGATGAATAGCTTCCTATCTTCTGTCATGTGCCTTGAACATCCACTATCCAAATACCATTTGGATGCCCACAACCGACCCTGCAAATAAGGTAAGTTGTAACTTTTGGTATCCAAATTTTCTTGGGTCCTTGATGGTTAGTTTTAGGAATCCATCTTAAACGTCTAGTGGTGCATGTGCTAATGATGTGTCCTAATTGATTACAGTGACTGCAACATAGATCAGGAGCATTCCTCTTATTATTGTTGAATTTCTGTTTTTGTCTGTACACATGCTGATTTATCTTTTTAGCATTTTTGATTTCTTTTCTGCTACAAATTTAGGGGTTGGATACACCTTAGGATGAATAATATTTTCTTCATTTGGAGGAGGTGTGTATCCTAATCCATATTTCTTCTTTCCGATTCTAGAACCTTTTATATTAACAAATAAAGAAGTTTTACAGTTAGAAATCTTTTCTATGGTGGCTTTTAGATAATTATTTTCCTCTTGCAATTTTTCTTCATTTTTGAGTTCCTTAAGATTTGATTCTATTTCCAAAATCTTGCTGTTTTATTTTTCAAGTCTTCGCACAACAGTTCATTAGTTCTTTTAGTTTCACTTAAACTTTTGTTTAACCTTTCTGCTTCATTTTTAAGAAAGGTATTAGCCTTTTCTTGGTTTAGTATATTTAGTTTAACTATTTTGATTTTTTTTACTACTGTTTTATATTTTTCACAGAATTCATTGAAGGCATCTTCAAGGCTATCAGAATCGGATTCAGAATAGGAAGTAAAGGAGGTTTCTGAGTTTACCTGCTCTAGTCCTGCCATGAGGGCTAGATTTGCCTTTTCTTCTTCTTCGAATTGTGAGCTGGAGGATTCTGAGCTGGTTGCTTCTTCATTGTCCATGTTGCTGCCATAGCCTTTTTCTTAAATTTTCTAAACTTCTTTTCCTTGCCTTTCTTCTTGTCTGATCTTTCTACTTGATCCTTCTTCTTAAGCTTGGGACATTCAGATTTGTAATGTCCTAGTTGATTACACTCATAGCAAGTTGGCTCCATCTTCTTATCTTTCTTGAAGAACCTTTTTGAGCTAAACTTCTTCTTCTTTGCCAAAATTCTTTGCAACTTTCTTGAGAGCATTGCCTCATCATCACTGTCATCTGATTTTTCTTTGGAGTCTTTGGATGAAGAGGAATCTGCAATCTTTAAAGCATTCGATATTTTCTTTTTGAAGAGTTTTCATAGAATCTTTCCATATTAATTTCATGAGCCATAAGGGATCCAATTAGTTTACAACGGACAATTGGGTTAAGTCATGGGCTTCCTCTATGGCTGTAACTTTAGGAGTCCATACATTAGTTAAAGATCTAAGGATTTTCCTAACTGTTTCTTCATTAGTTAGGACTTTTCCTAAAGCACTTAATCCGACAATTATATTTGAAAATCTGTTATACATTTGAGTTATATTTCCATTAGAAAGCATTTTGAACCGTTCATATTGGGATACAAGTATATCTATCCTTGTTTGTTTAACCCTATATGTACCTTCATAAGTTACTTGAAGCTTATCCCACATTTCTTTAGCTGTTTTACAAGCTGAAAATTTATTAAACTCTCTTTTAGACAAAGCACAAAAAAGATAATTTTTTGCCTTCTAATTTAAAGACATATTTCTTTTATTTGCAATGGAAAGACCAGAGGAAGAAGTTTCACCAAGGATTTGATAGTCACCTTGTTCTATTACCTGCCATAAGTCAAAGTCAGTATCTCTGATGAAGCATTCCATTCGCATCTTCCAATATTGGTAATCTTCACCATCAAAGAATGGTGGCCTTGTAACTGATTGACCTTCATAGTTGTGAGCTTCGGATGCCATTTCTTCTCAAATCTTTTGATTTTTTTTCTAGAAGACCTCGCTCTGATACCACTTGTTGGGTAGAAATGGCAAACTAGATGTCCTAGAGGGGGGGTGAATAGGACTTCTTGGCTTTAAAATTTTCTTCTGAAATGCACAACACTAAATAGATACGTTAGTACTTATTGTGTTGTGTGTGATTCAAGTGTGAACTAGGCGGAAAACAATCACACAGAAATCCACAAGAATTTATCTTGGTTCGTCCCTTCCCACATGGAAGTCCTACATCCAGTCCTCAAGCCAACCACTTGAGATTTCCACTATCTGCCAATAAATTGGCCTTCTCTCACCCTTGAGAGGAATTACAAGCCCACTTGCTCCCAAACAAGTCTTCCCTAAACAGGGGTACAATTACTGCCTTAACAAGGCCTTCCCTTTACAGAAGGGAAAGTGCAGAAACAGCCTTCTGCATAGAATACACAAGAGAAATAAAAGAAAGAACTTGTGTGTTTGCCTCAGAACTGGGAGCAAACATAGACTTCAGAAGGATTCAGTAGATCAGAAATGAGATTAGAATCCTATCTGAAATACAAGGGTGAACTTGAAGAAAATAAGCAATTACAATTATCACCCTACACAAGACTTCTAGGAGAGCTTCAGAGAATGCTTTCTGAAGAGGAAAAGATCTTAGACTTTTGCTAGCAGGAAAGGCTTGTGTAGACTTGAAGAGATTCAAATGAAGCTCACAGAAGAAGTAATAGCTTGTATGTACTTCTTCTTCAAAAACTTCTTACTTCTTTTCAAACATGAGCTCCTTTTATACACATCAGAATATAGCCATTTAGAAGATAGCCGTTGAAGTTTGTGGCCGTTTGCAATCTGACCGTTTGGAGAGAGCTCTAGTTTCCTTTGAATTTTGATGAGATTATTATCCAGAAGTCCTTCAATTTTGCTTCTTTCCAAGGTCTTCAGAAAAGGTGTAGTCTTTCACAGTTGGAAGATAAGCTCTTTCTCTCTCATAGTAGATTGTGAGGGAGACATGCTAAAAACATGTTCCAATAAATGCTTGTAACAAAGACAAGACAAAACAAAAGGAGAACTCCATACCTTTGAGGTAGGTAAGTCAGATAAGTACAGAAAAGGGTATGGAAACGTCGTATACACAAGCCTTCAGACAAAAGGAGTAGGCAGGCAGATACGCTAGAAAGGCAAGGCATGGGTCTTGTCAGTGGTAGGTGAGACATGTCAGATGCCATGCGCCTGAGAATTCATAAATGCACTATGTCTATTGTATCCATGAAAATTCGGAGCAAAAGACTGTAAACAACTTAAAGATTAGTTGAAGATTTTTCAGATATAACATGCGCAGGATTTAGATGAATATTTTAAGTTTAATATGACTTGTCCTGTCAGAGAAAATAATAAAATAATGATATTTCTGATGAATTAATAAGATATAATAGATCTAATAAAAAGGATGTGAAAAGATTAGGAGATAGGCTTACAGTAGGTGTTAAGCCTAAAACAGATCAGAAAAGTATTAAGTACAAAATTAACAGTGAAATCCAATTCATAACAACACACAATTCGACTGAAGTAATAGAAGTGATTCGACTCTAGTAAGGATTAACAAAGTAATTCGACTTCTGAGAAAACAAGGCTATTCGACTATAGCAATCGAACATTATAAAGATCGATTTCTGAGGCATTCGACAGTGGTAGTTGAAGATGTCAGTCGAATCATGTATTAGATTTTGTAAGGCATTCGACTGTAGAAGTTGAAGATGACAGTCGAATCATGTAATGGATTTTGTAAGGCATTCGACTGTAGAAGTAGGAGTCATCAGTCGAATTACATATAAAGTTGTGGACTTAGAAAATTTTCAAAGTTGTTTGACTTTGTTTCTGAAGGAGTCGAAGTTAGCAGTCGAAGTCAATAGCCGAATTCAGTAGGACATAGGGAGAGTCTGTGGACTTAGAAAATTTCTGCGATGGGGGTATTGACCTATAAAATATCTGTATGATTTTTGTGATATGTAATTAATATATTTGCTTTGTGAAAAGTCTATTTTAAGAGTTTTGTCATATCAAAATCAATGTATATACTAATTTAAGAAATTCTTAAATTTCTTAGGGGTAGTTGCTCAACATTGAAGGTTGGATTAATCACTCCCGCATGATCTATATCTACTCAAGATTGATCTGATCACTGTTCAATAGCAAATTAGTGAATACCTAATAAATATTTATTTGTAACATTTTTCTATAATATTTTGATTTTAATATATATATATATATATATATATATATATATATATATATATATATATATATATTGAACCATATCTATATATGTTAAATCACTAACTAGAAATATGTAAATTACCCTAAAACACATATGTATATATAGTCACTGAACTAAATATAGTTATATTTTAAATATTTTTATTTGAGATTACATGTATATCCATCACAAATACGCATATATATATATATATTACAAATATAAAAAACATATGTATATATCATCACTTAACTAGAAAAAATTATTATTAAAAAATTTATACATTCTATATATTTCTATTTGTAGTATTTTTTATTAAAAAAACAGATAGATAAAAATTAAATTTTTACATTTATCAACGAGCAAAAGTACTTGTTAGAATTAATAGTTATATGTCAGCAACTTTTTAACTACTAATTAAGGGTGTCAGTAGTTAAAGCTAGCCGCAGGCATAATTTCAATATATATCAGTGGTTGGGAAAAGCTGTAGACATAAGATGCTATATGTCCACGGCTTTCGCAGCCGCTGAAATATATGTCAGCGGCCTACCACAACAGATGCCTTAATTTTATCTTTTTCAGCGCTTATCATTTAGTTGTTGATATATGCTACATTTTTGTCAGCGAGTAGTTTCAACCGCGGACAAAACTTCCTTATGGCAGCGGACTGTCGAAGCCGTTGTTTTATGTCTAATTTGTCCTTGGCTTTAGCAACCGCAGACATATATCCTAAGATATATCACCCTCGTGGTTTATATTTACGACCTTTTCCAAAATAATATTATTCTAATAATTTTGCGGCCGGCATTGTAGGTATGGTATATGTTATACCTACGAGTGTTCGTCTTAGTTTGGCAATGGGTTAGGGTTAGAGATAACTCCAACCCATGACTAAAGTTGTACAGGGTTAACTCATTTTTTAGTTTGTTTTCTTGTGTGTTAACCCAGTTTAACTACAGTGAGTTAACCCACTTTCTCTTGAGATTGCTTTGGCAAGATAAATTGAGTTAACCCACTTTCATATCAAAAACTGACTTGAAAAAAAAAGTAGCAATTAATGTTGTGTTGAGAAAAGAGAAAGTAGCAATTAATGTTGTGTACCGCCAAGACAAAAATGTAGTTAACCCACTTGAGTTAACTCCAATCCACCTCTAGAGGTGGGTTGGAAAATTGTGAGTTAACTCACATCTGACCCACTTTTAATCTAACCCACTTGAGTTAACTTTTTTTTGTTACCAAACTACATTTTGAGTTAACTCTGAGTTAACTTTGAGTTAACTTTAAGTTAACTCGTTACCAAACTGAGGCTTACATTATGTAGTCAAAATAAAAACACCATAGGTATAGACGTGTCCCTCCCAACCTGATCCCTTGGGAAAATAGACTCGGAACTGTTATGCTATAGTTATAGACGGAACCGCCTCTTTATATGCCGTATTTGTCTAAAATGGATATTCTATTATACATATTTGAGCCAATTGCTTCCATACAGGATGTAGGTAAAAGCTTTAGTTGAATTTTCTTTTTTAACATGCTCACCTTGGCTTGATATTTTTTTTAACATGCTCATATACTTACTATTTTTTTTAACATACTCACATTAGCCTATTGGCGGGAGTCTCAAATCCCTCTTATTCTCTCTCCCCAATATTGGGATGTTTAGTTTAAACATTCTTTTGATGATATTAATATGAGGTATGTTGTTAGTTTATTTTGACTTTATAGCATCTATTCAAATGTGCACATTTTATGTTGATACATAAATGTATTGAAAATATTAATAACTTCATACAATTTTTGCGTAGGTCGACAAGTCTACAATTGTGTCGACGGATAAAGACTTCAAAGAAGAATAATTTTCTGAAAGAAGTAGTTGATACACTATAGGTTGACATACTAATGATCAGATATCGATAAATGGCAAATCCTAATACAGATCAAGATTTTGGGAAATCTAAGAGTACTATTGGTTGACAAGTGATGAGAAAGTGTCAACAGATGAAAATTGGAATGAGAACATGTAATTGATTGATATGAAGACAAGCTAATCGATTGGGTTAGTCACCAATCGATATGAAGATAGATAATCAATTTGGCATATTGGTCGACAACTCAAGGCACAAGTGTCAACAGAAATCTATCTTGATGAGCAACACGTGAGCCGCACAAGACATCTTAAAGATGATGGGACTTACCTGGTACATCGTACACATGGACTCCAAGGCACGTGTAAGTGTGCGAAAGGGCTATAAATACCCCCTTTGTCTCATCTGAAGAAGAAGAGAAACATAAGAGAGCACAGAAGTATCTGGAGACCTTGGTGGCGAGAAAGACTCTGTTCTGAGAGCTGAGAAGGAAAAAAGTTGTAGAAGACTCTCATCTAAATTGGGAAGCCTCATCAGATTGTCCAGCAATTCAAAGTCTTAGCAGTCATCTCATGCTAAGAAGATCTAATTCCATTCATCTTCAACCTTCTATTCAGTTGGATCTCCATCTCAATTCTATTTTTATCTTTTTACGTTTTTGTGTGAACTGATCTATGCAAGTCCTGTGATCAGATTAAGCTTGTGTGTGTATTTTGTACTCTCTGATTTTAAGAGTAAAAGTTTTTTTTTGTGTGTGTGTGTGGATGGGGGATGTAGGACTCATTTTGTATATACCACACTTTATTTTGTATGAAAATTAATATGACAAAGTAAATGCATACATGTATTATACTCTGTAACACTTATTCAAATTTGTGTGTCAACACATAGGACCTAAGTTTCAACACTGTCACACACTTGATAAGAAATTTTTTCTAAGTTCACAAGCATATACTACATACTACTGACTTTGACTTCTAAAAAGTCGAAGTGGGCTATCAACTTTGTGAACTACTGGCTTCACTCCAACTGTTGAAATGTCGAAGTAATTTGGCTTCACTCCGACTCCTCGAAAGTCGAAGTGTTCTAGGTCCACTCCGACTTCAAGAAAGTAGAAGTGATCTAGCTTCACTCCGACTCCTCGAAAGTCAAAGTGTTCTGGGTTCACTCTGACTGCTAGAAAGTAGAAGTGATCTAGCTTCACTCCGACTTCTGAAAAATCGAAGTAGCTTCACTTCAACTTCTAAAAAGTCGAACTAAGATATCGATTGTTAATCAAAACTTGTTTGACTCTGACTTCTGAGAAGTCGAAGTCTATTACCAATCAATGTCTCACTCCAACTCTTCTATAGTCAAAATGTAGTATCGATTATCTACATATTGTTTCTCACTCCGACTCTTTAAAAGTCGAAGTACAACATCAACTTCTGTGTTTAACCATACTTGGATAAATTTTTTTTATTCCTTACAGAACCTAATGTTTATTCATCTTGATTATTTCAATAGATTATCTTTATCCCCATAGGATCCTTTACAGAATAAAAAGTCTTATGTATGTCTTACATTATGATTTCTTCTTTGATATGAAAATTTAAATATTTCATAGGCGAGAAAATGTGCATTGAAAAATAATCATATTTGTAATCTATTTTGAGATTGGAAAAGAGTTATATAATGCGTTCTCTTACTTACTGTCAGAAATGTAGCATGATAGATACTAAGCAGTAAATGCAATGGTAGGTATAAGCAGCATGGGTTATCTGTCAGAACTCACCTACCACATCTCCTTTATGTCAGAACTCCCCGACTTTCAGGAAAAGTCCTGTATTCCCCATACAACTGTCTATCTGTCTTTAAATGTTCTAAACATTTGTCTATCTGAAGTTCTTTACACTTTACATATATTTCTATCTCACCTATCTCTGAAAGGACATAGGTATTTGTGTTTTTCTTGACCTTGTAGATATTCAGCTACCCACTGAAGCATGCTTGCTGTCAGTCATGGGTATGGAGCTTGCAGTCATTTAATGAAGTTGTCTCATGGAGCCATGAAGTTATCTGCATAGCCTGAAGCCGTTGAGACTCTTGATGATCAGTCTATCCCCATGAAATTTAAATTACTCACATATTTATTTTGGTGATTAACAAAACCATGATAAAGTTCATTAACATATTTTCTATGAGAATTGAGCACAGGAAATAAAACAAAGAAAAACAAGCCAAAAGGGTAAGTATTCTTCACGCTGTAACAATGTAACTTTAAAGCTTTAAAATTTATCTATGAACACATTGATTTTCTGTATGTCATAATGATTTCAGCAAAGTTACAACGATTTCCTTATGCTCATAATGATTTCATACTTTTAAGGATTTGCTATGTGTTTACAATGATTCGATAAGTGATTGCAACGATTTGCCCTCACAACGACCTGATAAGTGATTGCAACGATTTGCCCTCACAACGATTCATTAAGTGATCGCAACGATTTGCCCTCACAATGATTCGTTAAGTGATCGCAATGATTTGCCCTCACAATGATTCGTTAAGTGATCGCAAAGATTTGTCCTCACAACGATTCGTTAAGTGATCGCAACGATTTGCCCTCACAACGATTCGTTAAGAGATCGCAATGATTTGCCCTCACAATGATTTTGTAAGTGATCATAACAGTTTGCTTTCATAACGGTTTGTTTTCATAATGATTTGCTTTCATAACGATTTGCTAAGTATTCATAACGACTTGCTTTCGTAAGTGATCATAACGATTAGCTTTCGTAACGATTTGCTAAGTATTCATAACGACTTGCTTTCATAACGATTTCATAAGTGATCATAACGATTTGCTTTCATAACAATTTGTTAAGTATTCATAACGACTTGCTTTCATAACGATTCGTTAAGTATTCATAATGATTTGCTTCCATAACGATTAGATAAGTTACATAAAGACTTTGTTACTTTAACGATTCATCAAGTTACATAATGACTTGGTCGCTGTAACGATTCGATAGAGCAAACAACGATTGATTCACATTATCTTTAACAATTTGATTATAACGACTTGTGCATAACGACTTGCTTATTGAAGTCACAACGATTTGTATGTGCATCAGTTTGCTTATAAGTGCACAACGACTTACATGGAGATCGACTCATTTGCATAACGATTTCATAAGTCATGCATGTAACGATTTCATGGAATATAACGACTTGATATTTGAACTCATTTTTTAGCACATTGAAAAGTCAAAGTCTTCACGTATATCTTTCTGACAACCATGCATTTATTATGACTAAACATATCACTGCAATGCATGCAAATGATATCTTCTATTCTCATGCTTATTCTGTAAACATCTTTTTAGAAGAATAGAATGGAACTTCTATTTCTGTATAAAATCAATCTAACGTTAACTAACAACAAGAGACAGCTCAGCTGTCTATTGTTTAAGCTTGTAATGCGTGCAGATCTCTGACAGCACTCGTCATACAACGTTGGACAAAATAGAAGCCAAAGGATATTACAGAAGATCTTCTCTCTTTGCGTGCATGAAGACGTTGAACTGAAAGCTCTATAGGACCATGCAGTCTAACGTAAACAAAGCTTAGGGACAACAGGCACTTCAACGTTCAAATTTCAAATAGAAGATAGATAAAGAAGACTGAAGCTCCAGAAGAAGATAACTTTTGAGATCGAGAATACCAACTACAATCTTTAACAAGCCTTCTGCGAGCTTTCTGAAGAGCCAAGCCTCTTTGCTCTTGCTCTTTGAACATAGTGTAGATCTGTGAGAGAGCCCTTGTGTACTGAGAAGAGTTCATCATCTGTGGATCTTTCCTTCTCAGTTCCAGCTTCAGATCAAGCACTATTCTATAAGCTTGATCTAGGGGCGTCATTCCCTGAACACTTTCTTGTGTTTGTTCCCTTCGTGCAAAAGGAAGACCTTGTGGGATCCATGGTGTGCGTTTCCCTTCGTGTAGAAGGAAGACCTGGTGGTATCCAGTGTGTTGTAGTTTTTCCTCTTCGGGTTGTGAAGAGAAGACCAACTACGGCTGGGTGTGTAAGGGTCCATAAGGGGGACAGTAACCTTGGGTAGTGAAATCTTAAGATATTGCTCAGGGACTGAACGTAGGACTCCTGAGGAGAGGAGATCCAAACCAGGATAATTCCTTGTGTTGTGTGATTGTATTTGTGAGTTTGTTTTTATCTTGACTAACACTAACAACTATCGAAGTGTGCTTGTATGACTATTTTGTGAACAGGTTCTAAAGTACTCAACAATTTTAAAATAACCCATTCACCCCCCCCTCCGGGCTTGCCAGCTGGGCAACAAGTGGTATCAAAGCTAGTCTCTTCGACAAAGAAGAAGATCCAACGATCTGAAGAGTAAAGATCAAATGGCAGCCCAATGTCACTCCGAAGGTCAGTCTGTCAACCGGCCACCTCTATTTGATGGAGAAGATTACACATATTGGAAGACAAGAATGGAGTACTTCCTTCAAGGACTCGACTATCAAATCTGGTCGATAGTTGATGAAGGAGATTTGTTGGTTACTAATGAAAAAGATAAGTGGACTGAAGATGACAAGAAGAAGATCTCCCTAAACTGCAAAGCCAAGAGCATTCTATGCTGTGCTCTTAGCAAGAAGGAATTTAACAGAGTTTCAGCCTGCAAATCTGGGATGTAAATGTGGGAGAAGTTAAGGATCATGTATGAAGGCACAAACAAAGTAAAAGAAACTAGAATAGATATCCTGGTGACTCAGTACGAGAGGTTCCATATGCAGTAAGGGGAAACGATTACACAGATGTTCAGTAGATTCACCGACATTACAAATGGACTGGCAGGTCTTGGCAAAAGTTATGAAATGGGAGTTATGGCAAGAAAAATTCTAAGATCTCTACCATCATCTTGGACTCCCAAAGTAACAGCGATAGAAGAAGCTAATGACTTGAAAAGAATGTAATTAGAGAAACTAATTGGGTCCCTTATGGCCCATGAAATCAACATGGAGAGACTGGGAGAGTCTTCGAGCAGGAAGAAATACTCAAATGCTCTCAAAGCTGAAGAAAACTCATCAGAAGAATTTTCAGATAACAATGAAAGCAATGAAGACAGCGATGATGAAGAAGCAATGCTGTCTAGGAGGCTACAACGAATCCTAGGCAAAAAGAAGAAGTATCAGTCCGGTAGAAGATATTTCAAGAAAAATAAGGACTTTAAGAAGCCAGAGGTAAAGAATCCAAAGAAACCTGAGCCCATATGCTATGAATGTAAGAAGCCCGGACATATCAAAGCAGAATGTCCGAAGCTCAAGAAATCTGAATTCAAAAGGAAAGATAGTTCTAGGATGTTCAGAAGATGTACAAAGAAAGCGATGGCAGTAGCTTGGAGCAATGGCAGTGACTCTGACAGCGAGTCTACCTCAAGTGAAGAAGAGGAAGAAAAGGCCAACCTGGCCTTCATGGCAAACATCGACGAAAAGGGAAGCCTTCGAGCATCGAAATGGTACTGGACAGTGGGTGCTCAAGGCATATGTCAGGTAACAGAAAGCTGTTCTCTCACCTTGAAGCTGAAGAAGGCACAGTTACATATGGATATAATGGAAATGGAACAGTGATAGGATGCAGATTTGTTGGAAATAAAGAGAAAATATCTATTGAAGATGTATTGTGTGTTAAAGGTTTGAAGCATAATCTCATCAGCATAAGCCAACTATGTGACAGAGGACATCAAATCAAGTTCCAAGAGTCTAAGTGCAGTATCATGAAGGACGGAGAAATGATTTTCGAAGCTAACAGAGAAAAGAACCTATACGTACTCCACCTTGAAGAACTGAAAGATCAAGACATTTGTCTAGCATCGAACAAAGTGCAGTCAACTGAGCTGTGGCATAGAAGACTAGGCCACTGCAGTTTGGATGGTATGAGAAAGCTGATCAAGAGAAGCCTGGTGGAAGGTCTACCAAAAGTCAGCACAAAAATGGATGGTGTCTGCAGACCCTGTGCAAAAGGGAAGCACACAAAGTCTTCCTTCAAGTCAAAGTCTGTGGTAACAACCTCTAAACCCTTAGAACTCCTTCATATGGACTTATTTGGGCCAATGAGGACCACAAGCCTTGGAGGAAAGAATTTTGGATTTGTTATAGTAGATGACTATTCAAGATTCACATGGGTATCCTTTCTGGAACACAAAGATGATACATTCAAAAGCTTTGTGAGTTTTAGTAAAAAGGTTCAGAAAGATAAGAAGTACTGCATTGTAGGAATCCAGTCAGATCATAGAGGAGAATTCAGAATGAAAAATTTGCCAATTTTGTGATGACCAAGGGATTGAGCACAATTTCTCAGCAATAAGGACACCACAGAAAAATGGAGTTGTTGAGAGAAAGAATAGAACCCTTCTGGATATGGCAAGGACAATGCTATCAGAATACGATTTGCCAAGATATTTTTGGGCTGAAGCAGTCAGCACAGCAAGTTATATTATTAATAGAGTAATGATCAGGCCTATCCTAAAGAAGATAACATATGAATTGTACAAGGGAAAGAAGCCGAAGATCAGTCACTTCAGGACATTCGGATGTCCATGCTTCATTCACAACAACGGCAAAAGAGATATTGGTAAGTTAGATGCCAAATCAAACGAAGGCATCTTCATGGGGTATGCTTCTAAACCTAAAGGTTATAGAGTATTTAATAAGTGAACTTTATTAATTGAGCAATCAGTACACATTATCTTTGATGAAACTAACTCTTCCTTGAGAAAGGAAGTCGATAGCGACATTGATGAAACAGAAGAATTGTCCAAAACATTAAAGAACACATCAATTGAGGACAAGGAAGATCCACCTCTAGAAGATCTACAACAAAGGGATATCTCACATGAAAATCTTCCGAAGGAATGGAGATATAAGAAAGATCACCCACCTGAAAACATTATTGGTGATCCATCTGTAGGGGTAAGAACGAGAGGTAATGTTACTCCTTGTGATTATCTAGCTTTTGTTTCTCAAATAGAGCCTAGGACAGTCAATGAAGCTCTCACTGATGAATCTTGGATCTTAGCAATGCAAGATAAACTGAATCAGTTCAAGAGAAACCATGTATGGTCACTTGTTCTAAGACCAACAGATCATCCAGTGATCGGCACTAAATGGGTGTTCAGAAATAAATTAGATGAAGCTAGTGTGATCTTAAGAAACAAGGCCAGATTGGTAGCTCAAGGCTATTCCCAAGAGGAAGGCATAGATTTCGATGAAACCTATGCACCTGTAGCTAGACTTGAGGCTATTAGAATTCTACTTGCATATGCATCTGTATTAGATGTAAAATTATTTCAAATGGATGTAAAATATGCATTCCTAAATGGGTTCATTAAGGAGGAAGTTTATGTAGAACAACCTCCAGGTTTTGACGACATTGATTTTTCAAATCATGTATTTAAATTGCATAAAACATTATATGGTTTAAAACAAGCACCTAGGGCCTGGTATGAAAGGCTTAGCTCATTTCTATTGAATCATGGTTTTACTAGAGGTCAAGTAGATAGTACACTATTTATCAAGTCTAATGTCAAACATATATTGCTTGTACAGATTTATGTAGATGATATAATCTATGGTTCTACTGATGAATCTCTTTGCAAGTATTTTGAGAAGCTAATGCAGGGAGAATTTGAGATGAGCATGATGGGGGAGCTCAACTACTTCCTTGGACTATAAATTAAAAAAGGAAAGGAAGGGACTCACATCTGTCAAGCCAAATACACCAAGGAGCTCTTAAAGAAGTTTGGATTCGAAAATGCCAAGCCACTGTCAACACCTATGAGCACATTAACAAGGATGGACAGTGACTAGGATGGTAAGAAGGTAGATCAAAAGATCTACAGAGGTTTGATAGGTTCTCTACTCTATTTGACGGCAAGCAGACCTGATATATTGTTTAGTGTATGCATGTGTGCTAGGTATCAGGCAGATCCTAAAGAATCTCATTTAATTAGTGTCAAAAGGATCTTTAGATATTTAGCTAAAACTCATGACTTAGGTTTATGGTATCCAAAATCATGTGAAATTAATTTAGTAGGATACTCTGATGCTGACTATGCTGGATGCAAAATAGATAGAAAAAGCACCAGTGGTTGTTGTCTATTCCTTGCAGGATGTCTGATATCATGGTCCTCCAAGAAGCAATATTCAGTAGCACTATCAACAGCTGAAGCTGAGCACGTGGCTGCTGGAAGCTATTGCACACAACTCTTATGGATTAAACAACAACTTAAGGACCATGGGCTACATATCAAGACAATTCCGTTATTATGCGACAACACCAGTGCTATAAATCTCACTAAAAATGCAGTACAACACTCAAGGACTAAACACATTGAGGTTAGATATCATTTTATTCGTGATCATGTTACTAACGGAAACATAGATATTTCTTTTATTGATACAAATAATTAGTTAGAAGATATCTTCATAAAGGCCTTACCTGAAGAGAGATTCACTTCTCTTAGAAGGGAATTAGGCATGTGTAAGTTGTGAAAGAATTATCTGTTTAGAACTGAAATATTTTTTTTTTTTCAGAATATCAATTAGCTCTTCCTCCTCAAATTTAAGCAATAAGTTCAATTACTGCCTATCTGTCTATACACTCTTGAAGGTTCGCTATTTTATAAGACTTTATTCCTATCGAACTGGCTCTTTTTGTCGTTTTATGCTGTTTTGGCGCCTCCAATTTTGAAAAGTCATTATTCCTCTGATTTATCCCAAAATCTGTGTGGGAACGATTCACCTCCTACCTTTACCTTTCTCGTCTACCGCTTGAGGCGATACCCCATCGACTCCGGCATCGACTTCCTGAGATTTGAAGCTTTCACCTCTTTCCGGCGAGAAATTTCTTGAGGGCTTCTACTCCTTTCTCCATTTCAATCCTCCAGAAACTCTTCCCATCCAATACCATGGCCTCTTCTGGTGTTTCCGACAGCGTTGGGAGCTACAGAGCTACATTCCTTACCGCTGAGCAGCAGGAAAGATATGCTTCAGTAAGGACCAAGCTTTGCGGGCACAAAGCAGTGGATGTGGATGATTTGCAGAAGAATGGTATGGGCAGCATCGTCGCAGCTATGGACAGATTGAAGTGGCTGAAGATTGCCACTCTATCGGAAGTAAGTTATCCGGACCTGGTAAAAGCCTTTTATGTATGTCTGAAGGCAGAGGCAGATGGGACCTTGACTTCCATGGTCAAGGGAACCCAGATTAGGGTCACACGAGATCTATTGACATTGCTTTTCGGTGTGACTACCTTCGGACACAGTGGAGTTCACACTGTGGATGTCCAGGCAAAAGGATTAGGGATTGTTGGTCCCGAATACAGATTGAAGGATGGCAAGTTAGATATCAACCAGTTAAATGCGTTTAATCACCTTCTTCACTTCTTTGTCTGTCAAATTTTGATCCGCCGAAGTGCTACCTTTTCAACTTGTACCAAGGCGGACTCAGACTTGATGTTCTGGGCCATCCAGAACAAGGAAATCAACATGGCAGAGATTATTTTAGAGAGGATGAAATTTGCAAGTGCACAGGTATGGGACACTAAGAGCAAGCTGAACGTCTCTCTACCTTATGCCCATCTCCTGACCAAGGTATTTCAGCTCTATGGCATTAGTGTGGTAGGAGATGTCTCTGAGAAGATGGGCCAAGCAATCCGGTCCAGAAACTTAAGGAAAAGTGGATTTTCTATTGTTAATGGCGTGTGGTCAAAGAATTCTGTGGCTGAGGGTGAAGCCATCATTGGCGAAGCCCAAGAAGACCAGGAAGCAGCAGGAGCAGTTCCTGTGATTCCAGAGGAACCTGTAGTTCCAGCAGCAGCAGAACCAAGAGCAGCAGTAGTTGAAGCACCACCGACAGAGGTAGTAGCAGCAGCACTAGCCGAAAGAGCAGAAGCAACAGAATCTAGTAGCAGGATTGAGGATATCCCTCTAGAGAACATTGAGCCTATTGGGCATAGTTTAGAGGATACTACTCCCTCTTCCCGAGTAGCCTCTGTACTCAGGGATGTGCTGGACTCCTTCCAAAGCACTCAGGAGGAGCCAGTGATTGATGGAGATTCAATAGCAGAAACTGTGGCTCTAGGCCACTCAGTGGAAATCATTTTGGAGGATGCTCCCAGTCAGGGGGAGCAAACAGTTGCTCATGAAAATGTATTTGTGGAAGATGCTCCTATTGAGGTGGAGCAGTCCTTTGATGAACAAATTCAGGAAAATGTAGCTGAGGCATCAGGCCACAATGATATTCCTATGGAAGACAATCCTGTTCAGGAGGAACAAGGAGCAGCAGCCCATGATGATGCACCCATGGAGGATGCCCCTGCTGAAGGGGAAATGTTTGGTGAAAAAGAAGGTCAAGCTCAGGGGGAGTCAAATGAAAACCCTCCAGTGAATAGTTTTCAAGACACAGTAACCGCAAGTTCTTATGATTTAGATAATCAAGAGGCACATGATGATCATGGGGAGCCCGTTGCTAGGGGCAGTAAGAAGGGCAAGGAGGTTGCTTCAGAGATCCTTCTCCTTGCAAATGCACCATATCAGAGGCAGCCAAGACAGAGGTTTGTCTTTCATTTAAAGCCTGTAATAGAAAGATTAGATGCCCAAGGTGAAATACTCTGTTCTGTGCAATCAGATGTCAACTCTATTTTTATGAGCCAGGCTTCGGCAGCAAAAGATATGTCAATGGTAAAGAATGCAATTCGGTGGTTGAATAGATAAATGGGGAGCATGAAGTCCATACTATCAGATATTCTAAAGGAGGTAAGAGCCCAAGCACCTCCTGCTCCTACACCACTTGCGTCTCAGCCATCTGGTGCAGCTGAAGAAATGTTTGTTAGGCCATCAGCACCTATTTCTGTAGAGGAGTTCAGGCCTTCAGGGCCATCTCCTGTTGACGAAGCCTCTTTGCCATCAGGGCATGTTTCTGAGGATGCAACAGGGCCATCAGGGCCAACAAAGGAAGTGGGAGGGCCACTCGGGCTAGTGGAGTCTGAGTCTGAGCAGCATCAGGCAAAAGAAGCAGCTGTTGATCCAGGGCCCCCAGCTCCTTCACCCATTCAGACACCAACCCCTCTTTCTCCAACTTCATCCTCAACTACACCATCGGCTCCTCAACCTTTCAAACAACCACTACCCAGAGCCATCTCTTCTCCAGCTCCATTTCCTTCACCATCCTCCTCATCTCCTGTCTCTACCACTCACATTCCTCCACCTCCTCCTCTCTCTGAGGTCACTCCAGCCTCTTCATCAGCTGGAGCCTCCTCATCCTCTGGTCCCTCCTCTTCTGGACAAACCAATATACCTCCTTCCACCTCTCATTCTTTTCTTCATCCTTCTGCTCCTCCCTCCTTCATTACTATTATTCCGGAAGGTGCTCAGATTGATGGCCCCTATCTTAGGGACATCAAAGATGAGTTTGAAGAAGCTATTCTCTGGTCAGTACTGAAGGTTGGAACTCATGTTCATAGGGCATGCTCCTCTAGTCCTGTTCCTAAGAAACGTAAAATCACCTCCACCTACTCTCTATCCTTGACCCTTGTTATCCCCCTCTGTGGTTTTCTCTAACTGTGGATAACAAAAATAAACCACTCTATAGAGAATTCCTTCAGAAGGTTGTCTTTGCTACCATCATCAACCTTCCTTGTCTTAACCTCTCTGAGCATCTTAATGTCATTTTTCCCTATACCTCTCTCTCCAAATCAGAAAAATCCAAAATCTTTTCTTTAGCCAAATCCAAAACTGAAGAGTAGTGGGCTCGGAATCACAAAGCTCTTTACAATAAATTTCTTCTTCCCAGATCTGCTAGATTTCCTCCCCGGGACCATTCATTGACCTTATCTGAGTGGTTCCAGATCCATCATAAGGACATCTGGGCCCCTTTCATTCAAAAAGAAATCAAGATGGTCCGGCACTTTCAAATGTTCAATGACTACCAGTATCTCCATCATCTGCCTGAGATTCAGCTGGGACAGTTTAAACAGGCCATTAGAGCACTTGGATCAGATGCAACTCACACTGAAGATATCCAAGTTGATTTTGCTACCCTCCTGCTGCCTGATATTGTTTTTCTTCCTCCCATTCATTCTCTGGTCGTGGAATCCTCTGTAGGCCCAATTATCTTTGAGCGTTTTTCCAGAGTCATGGGCAGAATCAAGGTGCAGAAGGGCTATATGGTTGCTTTCCACAGATTTCTGTTTAGAGAGTATCACCAAGTCCATGTCAGTGCTGAAGTTCTTGCTCCTATTTTGTCAGAATGTGAAAGACTTTCCCCTGCAGACTGGACCAGATTCTATCCACTCTCTGCTCAATAACTTTCTTATCTCAATGTCTCTCAAGCTAGGGAAGGTAAACCTCTAGTGTCTACCGCCACATTTCTGGACATGAACTCCATTCACCTTGTTCTTGATCCCTTTTGGACTTGGGTTGAACGATACAAGGTCTATGTAGCCATGCGCTTGGAACTGAAGGCGAAGCAAATTTTCTACCCTGTCTCTATAGATCAGTTTCTTGATTGTGCTAGTTTTGGGAAGGTAAGCCTCTTTAAAGTTTCTCTTGACAGAGATCGATATGCTACTTTCCTTGATGAGCAGTTAGTTCTTCACCTCAAACGGATGGCTCCCACTATGGGACCCTCCTATTCTCTAGCTCATGGGGTTTTCAAACTGTATTTGAGCACCAGGAAAATATGGCTTGGGAAGTTATTTCTCATTATGCCTGTCTCTTGTCTCCTGCTTTCTATCTCACTGTACCCCCTCAAGATTAATCCAATATAGTTTTGTATTGTGCTCTCTCATTTATCTTTTCTCTTCTTCTTCTTTGTCTCTCAGTCTATCTTTTTGCTTAATGACAAAAAGGGGGAGAAATATTGCATCTCTGAAATATATTCCCTATTATATCCACAATTATACTTGGAATTATTTCAGATCATCTGTGCTTATTGTTAAGTTTTGTCATCACCAAAAAGGGGGAGATTGATGATCAGTCTATCTCCATGAAATTTAAATTACTCACATATTTATTTTGGTGATTAAAAAAACCATGATAAAGTTCATTAACATATTTTCTATGAGAATTGAGCACAAAAAATAAAACAAAGAAAAACAAGCCAAAAGGGTAAGTATTCTTCACACTGTAACAATGTAAGTTTAAAGCTTTAAAATTTATCTATGAACACATCGATTTTCTATATGTCATAATGATTTCAGCAAAGTTACAAGGATTTCCTTACGCTCATAACAATTTCATACGTTTAAGGATTCACTATGTATTTTCAACGATTCGATAAGTGATTGCAACGATTTGCCCTCACAACGACTCGATAAGTGATTGCAACGATTTGCCCTCATAACGATTCGTTAAGTGATCGCAACAATTTGCCCTCACAACGATTCGTTAAGTGATCACAACGATTTACCCTCACAACGATTCGTTAAGTGATCGCAACGATTTGCCCTCACAACGATTCGTTAAGTGATCGCAACGATTTGCCCTCACAATGATTCGTTAAGAGATCGCAACGATTTGCCCTCACAACGATTTCGTAAGTGATCATAATGGTTTGCTTTCATAACGATTTGCTTTCATAACGATTTGCTAAGTATTCATAACGACTTGCTTTCGTAAGTGATCATAACGATTTGCTTTCGTAACGATTTGCTAAGTATTCATAACGACTTGCTTTCGTAATGATTTCGTAAGTGATCATAAGGATTTGCGTTCATAACAATTTGTTAAGTATTCATAATGACTTTCATTCGTAATGATTCGTTAAGTAGTCATAACGATTTGCTTCCATAACAATTCGATAAGTTACATAACGACTTTGTTACTTTAACGATTCATCAAGTTACATAACGACTTGGTCGCTGTAACGATCCGATAGAGGAAACAACGATTCATTCACATTATCTTTAACGATTTGATTATAACGACTTGTGCATAATGACTTGCTTATTGAAGTCACAACGATTTGTATGTGCATCGGTTTGCTTATAGGCGCACAACGACTTACATAGAGATCGACTCATTTGCATAACGATGTCATAAGTCATGCATGTAACGATTTTGTAACACCCCAGAATTTTTATTTATTGAAAAACCATGTGTAATAAAGTTATTAGACTTAAGCAATAGTCATAAATTGAAAAAAATAATATATATGTATAATTAGTGGTAACGAATGTTACCCCAGTGTCGTACATTGAAGTGCACGCTCCCACAGGGCGACACTGGAAAACGATAACGACATAAAAATCCGAGAACACCATAATTTTCAGAAAAATGTGGAGAAGTCAGAAATATAATTATCCAAATTTTTCGACGTATGGATTTTGAGATTAAGTCGACGCGACCAATTTTCGGGTGATTTTTCACCTACTGTAAAATAAAATCTAAAAATTAAAATAAAATCACTACAATTTGTAAAACCATCACATTAGGTTATGGTTGAAATTTGAACTCAAATGGACACCATTTAGATGTGTTTGCATTGTGATCATTGGACCAGTTGAATTATGGTGTATTTACGGTAAGCCATTTTTTGGGATTTTATGGTGGGATACGTGGAAGGCCCTTAAAGAGCCACCACACTTAGGAATGGCTATGATTATTACTGCATGTGTGTAGCCATGGTAACTATGCATGGGCTACGTGTTAAAACATGGGTTAAAGACTTCTTACCATGCCACGTTAGCCACCAACGTGTTTGTGTGCATGGAGATCTCTGAAGTTATAAATATACCTCAACAGTCATCGTAGTTAATTTTCTCACCTATTCACCCCTACACACCATAGCTCTTGCATCCATTCTCTTGCAATTGGCGGTTGGAGTAGCTTTGCTGGAATTTTATTCTGCAACCTGCGTGAATAATTTGCAAATTTGAGTTGATTGTTGTGCATTGTCACAACTTTATTTACCAACGGTTGCATCTCTCGTTGCATCTGTAGTCAATTGTGCAAGCTTTTATTTTGTTCTTCTTATTCTTGGGGAGCTTCATATTTAGAAAGGTAGGATTCAAATCCTAACCTTCTTTCTTCTCACTCTTGGATTACTTGTTTGAAGAGAATTTTACCTTGTAACTGTTACTCTGTAGTTCAGAGGGTATGATCATGGTAAAACCATATTCTTCATCATGTTTCAGTTAGTTTTAATCCATGAAAGTCATAGATTGGTTCCTTCTTCTTCAACTTGATCAAAATCTGAAGTTTTATCAATGCACTTGTGTAGTGTAGACAGAACCATGATGGTTCTTTCTTCTTGTGGAATTGATTTATTGAAAGATCATGAAGGTCTTAAGTGTGTGAACTTGATAAGTAATTAGTGGAAAAGAGAAGAGAGTTTAAGAGAAAGACTTTCCATTCAATTTTCCTTGAACTCTCCTTTCAATTTGTCCTTTTAAATGATCAACCGTATGAACCACATTCCATGTTTTTATTTTTCATTCTCTTGTCATGATAGCTTTAGGTTTGAGGCTAAGATTATGTTTGGATTAAGTCCTAATCATGTTAAGAATGATAGAGGGGTTTGTTAGTATCATTTATAGTTGATTTAATCATTTCTGAAAGTTTGAGCAAGATCTATCGACAGGCGAACACCTGGCTGTCGACAGGAACTCGTAGCCGTAAGCCTAAATTTTTCACCTATAGGGATCTGTCGACAGATCCATTTCGTGCTGTCGACAGATCCATACAGAATTGAAGTCCTGATGTCTGGAAAGCCAGCCCTGTCGACAGCACCCTTTTGCCTGTCGACAAATGACAATAGTACATGTTTTCAGCCGTAGTTCTACTCTATTTCTTGATACAAATCCTACCAAATTGTACCAACCATTAGTCCATCTATATATTGTGGTTTTTATTGTGGTTTTACCTACTAAAACTCAGTTGTGAACCTTTCATTCTATTATGAGTAATTTCTTCAAAGTTCCGAACAAAATTGTTCTTGTGAGATTCGTAAATTCTGAAACTAGTGAAGGAACAAAGTTCCTTAATTCTTGGGTGTGATTCATGAGTGAATCCTTGTGTACCTTGATTCTTTACAAGGATAAGTGTGTGATGATGACACTTTGTGAGTCTTGTGACTCATTCGAAAAAAATGTCTGGCAAATAAGGGCTGGTTCAGTCCTGGGGAGAGCTCCTGAAATCGTCAATGGCCGCGCGGGGGCGATAAGGACGTCGTGGATGTTGGCATGCATCAATTCGTGCTTGATTGGTCATCATGTCATGCCTGTATGTGTGATAGTGTATTTGATTATGAACTCAAGTATCATCCTGAACTACTGATTCTAATTCCAACATTGTGCTTGTTCAACACATGTTATTGAATGATCTCGTATTTTTGTTCTTGAAACACACCATGTTAACGATCTTTACTCATTCTACCTTGGATATATTTATGTCAGAATCCTTTTAGAAAAGTTGAATCCTACTGGGCTAGTTAGCTCATTCAATTCAATATTTCAGGTGAACGAGATGGAGGTACTGCTTAAGGGGGATTTGAGTGCTGAGAGGACCACTTTATATCAAGAAGTGCTACGCAGTTAGCTTTTGTTTTCTTTGTAGTTATAAGTGAGAATGTAATAAGGTTACAATTACTTTTGTTTGATCCTCATTCAGACTAAAATGAGGAGTATCGTGTAATAATTCTGCAAACATAGTTGGTATGAACAAACCGTGTGTTACTCGTTGTGTATAATATCTGTCATATTCGGTAAATGTAGTTTTTGAACATGACAGATTAAATTGGTATCAGAGCATTAGTACGATAAACCTAGGGATAACCAGTGAGTTGGGGTAGAAACATGGGATTAGTTAGCATGATTTTTCTAATCATGTAAATGCTTAACCTATTAATTATTTCAGAATGGACATGAGTGCTCAACAAAGGTTGGTAGCAGCCAAGGAAATGCTACGTCAGGACCTAGAATTATATGCTCAAGCACAGAGAGAAACCCACATACAGATCAAAGAGGAAGTATTAAATCTGACGGCAGGCGCTTTCTTGGCGGGAAATCCACACATTTCATTGGATATTATGAACCAGATCATGAATGATCTGAATGGTCTGAAGCTGGGGCAAGAGATGCTGCTCCATCAGATCGAGGGGTATTGGGAGGAGATGACCAATGCCGCGAGGGAGCTACATTATGGGACGACAGAAGAACAACAACCACCGCCCGCAGAACCGGTTATAGATTTGACCAGAAATTAAAAATTGTGGATAGACAACTCATTTTTTTGTAAACCTCTCCTTTTGTGTAAATGTTAGTTGTATGTATGTAACTTCCATGTGTATGGGACGTGAGAGGCTAGTGAAGTATGTTTTGTAATGTCGAATGTTGGAAGAAGGAGACTGTAGTGATATAGTTGTGAATTGTAATGACATGCTATGATGTACCTAGTTGACTAATGAATGAAATGAAGTGTTATGCAATTTGAAATGCGTATATGTGATGGATGTAAGTAGGGTGGATGTGAAAATTAATGTATGTTCTATTGGATGTTTCAGATTATTATCTAATCTTGTCATGGACGGAGGTGATGCAAGTTGGAAGAAAATGGAAAGTTCGATGCATGATTTGACCCAAGTGATGAGGAATGTAGCAAAGAGTAATAGCCATAATGGAACAGGCCTATTCAGGGATTTTCGAAGTTTAGATCCTCCAAGATTTTCAGGGAGTACTGACCCTGACGAGGCTGAGAATTGGTTAAAGGACATTGAAAGGATATTTGGAGTAATTAAGTGCACAGAAGAAGAAAAGATTCGATTAGTGACTTTTCAGTTGGAGCGGGATGCTAGAGCATGGTGGGACACCGTGACTTCAACATTGGAAGATCCAAGTCAAATGAGTTGGGATGAGTTTGTAGAACTGTTTAATGATCAGTATTTTTCTGAAGTTGTCCAGGAAAAGAAAGCCACTGAATTTGCTAATCTGAAACAATTAAGGATGACCGTATCTGAATATGAGGCCCAGTTTGCTCGACTGTCTAAGTATGCTTCACATCTCATAGCCACAGATAAGTTAAAGGCCAAGAGGTTCATGAATGGACTACGTCCTGTCTATATTATGCAATTAACTTCTCATCTAATCACTACGTATGTAGAGATGGTCAAAAGAGCTATGGCTTTAGAAGCTGCTAATGAAATGGTGGACAAAATTAAAGGAAGGTCAGGAGAGGATCGAAAGAGAAAATTTGAGTCGGGAAATGTCTCGAAAGTGCAGCAATCTGGAAAGAAGATGGGAAAAGCTCCAAATGGAAATAAGGAAGTGTGTAAACATTGTCATGTTAGAGTGCATAAAGCAGAGGTTTGTTGGTGTAGGTTGGGAGCATGCCTTAAGTGTGGAAGTACTCAACATCGCATTTTAGAGTGTCTGACAATCAAGAATATGCCAGCCAAAAAAAATCCTCAAGCAGGGCAAACGAAACAAGGAAAAGTACAAGCAATTCAGAAAGTAGATCCTGAATCTTCGCAAGAAGGCGGACTGATTGAAGGTACACTAACAGTAAACTCGAAACTTGCACATGTACTATTTGATTCAGGAGCTACACACTCCTTTATTAGCTATAATTTGCTAAGTCTTTGGAAATACAACTAGTCTTATTGTCTACACAATTAGAAGTGGCAACACCTTTGAGTGAGGGTAAAAAGCTTAGGGAATATTACCCTGATAGTCAGATTTTATGTGACGGGCACAACTTAGATGGTGATTTGATATGCTTGGAAATGTGGGATTATGATGTGATCCTCGGAATGGATTGGTTATCTAAATATCATGCTAATTTAGATTGCCAATTAAGGCGGGTTTCATTTCCAGGAAAGGAAATTTGTTCTATGACTTTTGATAAACCCCATGTTAGAAGAATACCGATAATCTCAGTAGTTAAGGCTTGTAAGCTAGTACAAAAGGTTGTCAAGGGTACTTGGCTTCTATAATGGTACTAAATCAAGATATCATGGGATTGGGTGATATTCTAGTGGTAAAAGAATTTCTAGACATTTTTCCTGAAGAATTACCTGGCATACCACCTAATAGAGAGGTGAATTTTTCGATTGAGTTAGTGTCGGGAGCTACACCAATCTCAAGAACACCATACAGGATGTCAATGGAAGAATTAAAGGAATTGAAAAGGCAGTTGTTAGAACTGATAGAAAAGTGATTTATTAGACCTAGTACCTCACCTTGGGATGCTCCAGTGTTATTCGTGAAGAAAAAGGATGGGTCTATGCGATTATGTATAGATTACCGACAGTTAAACCAGTTAACCATAAAGAACAAATACCCACTTCCAAGATTTGATGATTTATTTGGTCAATTGTCTGGAGCTCAGTATTTTTCCAACATTGATTTAAGATCTGGTTATCATCAACTCAAGATTCAGGAGCAGGACATTTACAAAACAGCTTTCTGAACACGATATGGGCACTATGAATTTGTAGTGATGCCATTTGGATTAACTAATGCACCTGCTGCATTTATACGTCTCATGAATGACGTGTTCAGACTTTATTTAGATCAATTTGTGGTTGTGTTCATTAATGACATACTGATTTATTCCAAGAGCATAGAAGAACATGAGACACATTTACGAATTACCTTGCAACTATTAAGTGATCACCAATTATATGCAAAGTTTAGTAAATGTGAATTTTGGACAGAACAAGTGATGTTCTTGGGGCATATTATTTCAAAAGAAGGATTGTCTATGGATTCTTCACAAATTGAAACCATGCAGAAATGGGAACAACCAAAGAACCTCACTGAAGTTAGAAGTTTCTTGGGTATGGCTAGTTATTACCGGCGATTTGTTCAGAATTTTTCTAGAATTGCCTCGCCTCTTACACAATTGACCAAAAAAGGGACTGCATTTGTATGGAGTGAGAATTGTGAACAAGCATTTCAATTACTAAAAGAATGTTTATCATCTGCACCAATCTTAGCTTTGACAATAGAAGGAAAATTATTTGAAGTTAATACTGATGCTTCAAGTATTGGACTAGGATGTGTATTGTTGCAAGATAGACGAGTCATTGCGTATGCATCAAGGCAATTGAAGATTCATGAGAAAAATTATCCAGCACATGACTTGGAGTTAGCCGCCGTAGTTTTTACTCTTAAACTTTGGAGGCATTACCTATATGACAATCAATTTATAGTTTATTCTGATCATAAAAGCCTTAAGTATTTGTTTTCACAAAAAGAATTGAATATGAGACAAAGAAGGTGGATGGAGTATATCAAAGATTATGATTTCAAAATTGAATACCATCCAGGGAAAGGCAATACTGTGGCTGATGCACTCAGCAGAAATCCTATAGCCAAAGTATGCCACTTACAAGTAAGGGAGTGGAAATTGCTAGAGGAATTCTCCACATTGAGCTTAAAGGTGGAATCACAAGAAGGAAAGATTGTCATTAATAACTTGACAGTTCAATCAGATTTATTGAGGCAAATTAAAGAACAACAAGACAATGACCTTGTGTTGACAGAAATCAGAGAAAAATTGATCTTTAAACCTGATTTTAATGAAGATTCCCAAGGAAATCTTCGATTCTGAGAAAGGTTTTGTGTGCCGGATGATTGTGAGATCAAAAAACCAATTCTAGAAGAAGCTCACCGGTCATATTATACCATTCATCCTGGAGCTGTTAAGATGTATCAAGATTTAAAGAAACATTTTTGGTGGTGCAATATGAAGAGGGATATTGTAAATTTCATAGCGAGATGCTTAACATGTCAGAAAATCAAAGCCGAGCATTAGAAACCAGTAGGAAAATTAAAACCACTTGAGGTGCCAGAGTGGAAATGGGACAATATCGGTATGGATTTTATTGTGGGATTACCTGGAACTCGAAGTGGATTTGATGTATTTGGGTAATTATTGACCGACTTACCAAATCAGCTCATTTCTTAGCAATTAAGACAAGATGGTCAGTGAGAGTCTTAGACGCACTTTATATGAAAGAAATTGTCCGATTACATGGAATTCCAAGGAATATAGTTTCAGATAGAGATGCCAGATTTACCTCACATTTCTGGAGGGAATTACAAGATGCATTGGGAACTAAATTGAAATTTAGTACAACATTTCATCCTCAGACTGACGGACAAACAGAGCGGGTGAATCAGGTTATTGAAGATATATGTCGAGCTTGTACATTAGAGTTTAGAAATGACTGGAACACTCACTTAGCAATCATGGAATTTGCATACAATAATAGTTATCAGTCTACAATACAGATGGCACCATTTGAAGTTTTGTATGGTCGCCAATGTAGATCACCATTATGTTGGGTGGAACTGAAAGAATCACATATTCTTGGACCTGAAATGATCTAAGAGACCACAAAAATTATCAATTGGTACAAGACAGAATGAAGGCTGCTTAAGATCGACAAAAGAGTTATGTTGATCGTCGAAGAAGAGAATTGGAATTTAGGAAGGAGAACATGTATTCCTTAAAGTATCTCCTCGACGTGGAATTAGAAGATTTGGAATTAGAGGAAAATTGAGTCTAAGGTACATCGGACCATTTGAGATTTTGAAAAAGATTGGAGAAGTGACGTATCAATTAGCACTTCCGCCACAGTTGTCTAATGTACATGATATTTTCCACGTATCGATGCTAAGGAAATATGTTTATGATCCGGAACACGTTATTGGATATCAAGATCTGGAAATATAAGAAAACTTAGCATATGAAGAAAGACCTGTACAAATTCTAGACCGGAAAATCAAGCAACTTCGGAACAAAGAAGTTCCTTTGTTAAAGGTTCAATGGAATAAACGCGGACAAGAGGAAGCAACGTGGAAACTTGAAGATGCTATCAAGATTAAATACCCGGACTTGTTTACAAGTTAATATCCATACCTTTATGTTATTAAATTTGGAGGACCAAATTTCTTTTAGTGGGGGAGAGTTGTAACACCCCAGAATTTTATTTATTGAAAAACCATGTTTAATAAAGTTATTAGACTTAAGCAATAGTCATAAATTGAAAAAAATAATATTTGTGTATAATTAGTGGTAACGAAGGTCATCCTAGTGTCGTACATTGAAGTACGCGCTCCCACAGGGCGACACTGGAAAACGACAACGAAATAAAAATCTGAGAACACCATAATTTCTAGAAAAATGTGGAGAAGTCAGAAATGTAATTATCCAAATTTTTCGACGTACGGATTTCGAGATTAAGTCGACGCGACCAGTTTTCGAGTGATTTTTCACCTACTGTAAAATAAAATCTAAAAATTAAACTAAAATCACTACAATTTGTAAAACCATCACATTAGGTTATGGTTGAAATTTGAACTCAAATGGACACCATTTAGATGTGTTTGCATAGTGATCATTGGACCAATTGAATTATGATGTATTTACGGTAAGCCATTTTTTGGGATTTTATGGTGGGATACGTGGAAGGCCCTTAAAGAGCCACCACACTTAGGAATGGCTATGATTATTACAGCATGCGTGTAGCCATGTTAACTATGCATGGGCTACGTGTTAAAACATGGGTTAAAGACTTCTTACCATGCCACGTTAGCCACCAACGTGTTTGTGTGCATGGAGATCTCTGAAGTTATAAATATACCTCAACAGTCATCGTAGTTAATTTTCTCACCTGTTCACCCCTACACACCATAGCTCTTGCATCCATTCTCTTGCAATTGGCGGTTGGAGTAGCTTTGCTGGAATTTTATTCTGCAACCTGCGTGGATAATTTGCAAATTTGAGTTGATTGTTGTGCATTGTCACAACTTTATTTACCAAGGGTTGCATCTCTCGTTGCATCTGTAGTCAATTGTGCAAGCTTTTCTTTTGTTCTTCTTCTTCTTGGGGAGCTTCATATTTAGAAAGGTAGGATTCAAATCCTAACCTTCTTTCTTCTCACTCTTGGATTACTTGTTTGAAGAGAATTTTACCTTGTAACTGTTACTCTGTAGTTCAGAGGGTATGATCATGGTAAAACCATATTCTTCATCATGTTTCAGTTAGTTTTAATCCATGAAAGTCATAGATTGTTTCCTTCTTCTTCAACTTGATCAAAATCTGAAGTTTTATCAATGCACTTGTGTAGTGTAGACAGAACCATGATGGTTCATTCTTCTTGTGGAATTGATTTATTGAAAGATCATGAAGGTCTTAAGTGTGTGAACTTAATAAGTAATTAGTGGAAAAGAGAAGAGAGTTTAAGAGAAAGACTTTCCATTCCATTTTCCTTGAACTCTCCTTTCAATTTGTCCTTTTAAATGATCAACCGTATGAACCACATTCCATGTTTTTATTTTTCATTCTCTTGTCATGATAGCTTCATGTTTGAGGCTAAGATTATGTTTGGATTAAGTCCTAATCATGTTAGGAATGATAGAGGGGTTTCTTAGTATCATTTACAGTTGATTTAAAATCATTTCTGAAAGTTTGAGCAAGATGTGTCGACAGACGAACACCTGGCTGTCGACAGGAACTCATAGCCAGAAGCCTGAATTTTTCACCTGTAGGGATCTGTCGACAGATCCATTTCTTGCTGTCGACAGATCCATTTCTTGCTGTCGACAGATCCATACAGAACTGAAGTCCTGATGTCTGGAGAGCCAGCCTTGTCGACAGCACCCTTGTGCCTGTCGACAGATGACAACAGTAGATGTTTTTACCCTTGGTTCTACTCTATTTCTTGATACAAATCCTACCAAATTGTACCAACCATTAGTCCATCTATATATTGTGGTTTTTATTGTGGTTTTACCTACTAAAACTCAGTTGTGAACCTTTCATTCTATTATGAGTAAATTCTTCAAAGTTCCGAACAAAATTGTTCTTGTGAGATTCGTAAATTCTAAAACTAGTGAAGGAACAAAGTTCGTTAATTCTTGGGTGTGATTCATGAGTGAATCCTTGTGTACCTTGATTCATTACAAGGATAAGTGTGTGATGATGACACTTTATGAGTCTTGTGACTCATTCGAGAAAAATGCCTGGCAAATAAGGGCTGGTTCAGTCCTGGGGAGAGCACCTGAAATCGTTAGTGGCCGCACGGGGGCGATAAGGACGTCGTGGATGTTGGCATGCATCAATTCGTGCTTGATTGGTCATCATGTCATGCCTGTATGTGTGATATTGTATTTGATTATGAACTCAAGTATCATCCTGAACTATTGATTCTAATTCCAACATTGTGCTTGTTCAACACATGTTATTGAATGATCTCGTGTTTTCGTTCTTGAAACACACCATGTTAACGATCTTTACTCATTCTACGTTGGATATATTTATGTCAGAATCCTTTTAGAAAAGTTGAATCCTACTGGGCTAGTTAGCTCATTCAATTCAATATTTCAGGTGAACGAGATGGAGGTCCTGCTTAAGGGGGATTTGAGTGCTGAGAGGACCACTTTATATCAAGAAGTGCTATGCAGTTAGCTTTTGTTTTCTTTGTAGTTATAAGTGAGAATGTAATATGGTTACAATTACTTTTGTTTGATCCTCATTCAGACTAAAATGAGGAGTATCATGTAATAATTCCGCAAACTTAGTTGGTATGAACAAACCGTGTGTTACTCGTTGTGTATAATATCTGTCATATTCGGTAAATGTAGTTTTTGAACGTGACAAATTTCATGGAATATAACGACTTGATATTTGAACTCGTTTCTGAGCACGTTGAAAAGTCAAAGTCTTCATGTATATCTTTCTGACAACCCTGCATTTATTATGACTGAACATATCACTGCAGTGCATGCAAACGATATCTTCTATTCTCATGCTTATTATGTAAACATCATTTTAGAAGAACAGAATGGAACTTCTATTTCTGTATAAAATCAGTCTAACGTTGACTGACAACAAGGGACAGCTCAGCTGTCTATTGTTTAAGCTTGTAATGTGTGTAAATTTCTGACAACACTCGTCATACAACGTTGGACAAAATAGAAGCCAAATGATATTACATAAGATCTTCTCTCCTTGCGTGCATGAAGACCGTTGAATGGAAAGCTCTATAGGACCATGCAGTCTAACGTAAACAAAGCCTAGGGACAACAGGCACTTCAACGTTCAAATTTCAAACAGAAGATATATAAAGAAGACTGAAGCTCCAGAAGAAGATAACTTTTGAGATCGAGAATACCAACTACAATCTTTAACAAGCCTTCTGCGAGCTTTCTGAAGAGCCAAGCCTCAATCCCATTAGTTCTTGCTCTTGCTCTCTGAACATAGTGTAGATCTGTGAGAGAGCCCTTGTGTACTGAGAAGAGTTCATCATTTGTGGATCTTTCCTTCTCAGTTCGAGCTTCAGATCAAGCACTGTTCTATAAGCTTGATCTAGAGGCGTCATTCCCTGAAGACTTTCTTATGTTTGTTCCCTTCGTGCAGAAGGAAGACCTGGTGGGATCCAGGGTGTGTGTTACCCTTCGTGTAGAAGGAAGACCTGGTGGTATCTAGGGTGTTGTAGTTTTTCCTCTTCGGGTTGTGAAGAGAGGACCAGCTGCGGCTGGGTGTATAAGGGTCCATATGGGGGACAGTACCCTTGGGTAGTGAAATCCTGAGATATTGCTCAGGGACTGGACGTAGGACTCCTGAGGAGAGGAGATCCGAACCAGGATAATTCCTTGTGTTGTGTGATTGCATTTTTGAGTTTGTTTTTATCTTCACTAACACTAACAACTGTCGAAGTGTGCTTGTATGACTGTTTTGTGAACATGTTCTAAAGTACTCAACAATTTTAAAATAACCCATTCACCCCACCTCTGGGCTTGCTAGCTGGGCAACAACTCTAAGAGCTGAAGGATCGATGGTCATCTCAGAAGGCTCAAGGTCTTAACATCCAAGAATCAACGACTATCTTTGAAACGACTATTTCTCAAACGGTCAAATCTCAATCGGGAAGCTAAAATCCCTGATGCATATATATGAGCTGATGTTTGAACCAACAAGATACGGATATGCAAGCAAGTGACATACACAAGAACCACAACTCAACCACACCTTCTACGGAAAAGAGAAAGAGAGAAGCTCACAAGATCTGAAGAGAGTCTGTTGCTTTAAGCTTCGACTTCCAAGCTCTCCTCATTCAGAAGTCTTTTCTCTTTGGATGACTATTGCATTCTAGATCTTCTCAGTCCACCACCTTTGAGTCAGGAAACGTTAGAGCAATCATTTTTATCTTGATCTCTTTCTAATTTTCTGTCTTTGCTCGCTCCTTGAGCAAACATACTGTACTCTTTTTAGTATTGTAACCAGCAGGGGGTTTGTTCCTTGTTGTGCCCCTCTTGTGAAGGGAAGAATTTATTGGGAGCAAGTGGGTTGTAATACCTCTCAGGTTGAGAGAAGGCCAAGTGTTCTTGACAGTTAGTGAAATCCCAAGTTGTTCTTGGGGATTCAACGTAGGACTTCCATGTGGGAAGGGCCGAACCAGGATAAAATTGATGTGCACTCTGTGTGATTGTTTCCACCAAGTATTTCACTTGTTTCACACACTACACTTAAGTACTAACATTACCATTTAGTGTCATCTATTTTTCAGATAATTTTTAAAAGTGCAAAGAAGTCCTATTCACCCCCTCTAGGACATCTAAAGCTCCATCTCGATCCAACATGAACCACCTGAAATTGCTGTGTCTTTTGTAGTTTGATTGATCTATGCGTTAGATGCTTGGTAGGCAAGCTTTCTAATAGTTGAATTCGATATCGATTGCTCCATTGGATTTGCAATAACATCACACACATCTCTTATGTGTTTGACAATATCTTGATCTAGATTGTTTCAGATCATTTTGATCTCGTCGTGATCCTTATAGTTTCGAATATGTGCTCTACTAGTATAGTTGAGTATTTGGCTGAAGTGTTGCAGGTCGAATTTTAGAATTGAACAATGTTTATTTTTTAAATCTATTCAACCCCCCCTTTCTATAAAAAACATTATTTCCTCAACCTTTCAATTGGTATCAGAGCAGGTTACTTTGATTTCTTACTTATGTATGACAAAACGATCAAGAGTGATCTAATATGAATGTGAACAGGGGATTTCAGGCTGAGGGACATTCGGTGTCCAAGCCACCGTTCTTCGATGGTACTGATTATTCTTATTGGAAAAAATTATATGCATGTATTTTTAAGAGCTCAAAACAATGAGTTGTGGAAAATAGTCAGTAAAGGACCTACTGAGTTATCTGCTGACGAAGACACATGGACAAGCGAACAAATCTGAAAAGCAACACTGATGTGGAGTGCAATGAATATGATGCAGTGTTCCATTAACCTAAAAGAGTTCTCCAAAGTTTCCACATGTAAATTAGCCAAGCAGATATGGGGCAAATTAGAACTTATCTATGAGGGCATGTCCGAGGTAAGAGAAATAAAGGCAAGTATGCTCATTTCCGAATATGAAATTACTTAGAATGAGAAATGATAAAACCATATTTGAGATGTTTATTCATTTCATGATAATTGTGAATGGTTTAAAAGGATTTCGAAAAGAATATTCTAACAGTGACTTGGTGAGGAAGATTCTGAGAACTGTTCCACCCACTTGGCATACCAAGGCTATTGTTATTGATGATTCAAACAAATTATCTATCATGAAATTAGATGAGTTGATAGGCTCTTTGTAGCAACCCAAGATATTTAATTTAGATAAAATAAAATAAAATAATTAATACTCAAGTGAATAAATGAGTTAAAATAAAATCCAATAAGTAAAAGCTATATTAATGGGCTTAATTAATAGTCCATCTTGGAGTAATGGTCCAAAAAAGAAGTTAGAATAATAGAGATAATAATAAATTACTATTAAATTCAGAATACCCATTATCCTCCTATTTAAATGAGCTAAATATCTAAGCTTAAATAAATACAATAATTATCTAAACTTCAGTCCTAACACTACCTAACATACTAGGCACAATTTCTTAAGTCTATCCCAACCTAATTAGAGATTGGAAGGTTAGGAGATAGAGATTAACATGAAAATCTTGTAATTAAAGGGAGTTAAAGTTGTATTAGGAATTAAAAAGGGAAATCCTATAAATATACTTCAATCCCTCTCTTGGCCAACCCTATTGCTATCTGGTGGACCTCAGAGATGAGAAGAAAAGGCCAAGGGGGAGGACCTCATTGGAAAAAGGAGTTTTAAGAGTCTTCATCAAGTTCTTCACGTTTTTACCCTAGTTCATAATTTTGCCAAAGGTAGGTGTTCTCACATGCCAAACCCTAATTGATCATGCCACCTAATAGTTCTTCATGTCTAGATTAAGAATATCATGTTTTCCCTAATTTTTATTGCGTGGTTTGTGTGTATTAAGTGTTTTGAGATTGACTGTCTCGTTTTAAAATATGTTCTTAAAACCCTTTAATTGATGTCAAAAGTCTTGTTTTGATCTTATATCAAGCTTTCTGTAAGTTTATAAGCATAAGCAGAAGCGTTTTTATATGTTTTCCCTCTTTTAAAACCATTAGAAATCGAGTCTTCGAGGTTTTAGAATGAAACCGCCAGAGTTCGGGCTCTGGAGTCTGAACGTGGGGGGTCTCGCTCGTCTCCTTGTCGCGGTCGTATGATACAATGCATTCAGAAGGCATTGCACATAAGGGTCGTGTTCAGATGGCACCCAACCCTATGATCACGTTCGCAAAAATGACTTTTTTTGAAACCAACACCCTACATCATTACGATAGGTTAATAAATGATTGTTTTCAACATGAAGATGCTTCAAAGGATTAATTAATGGTTAAGATGACTATGCATGCTTGATTTACTCTTTTTCTTCTCTTACGTGGATATCTTTCCTATCTCCTGACTATTTCAAATTAGTTTACTTATTTCCTAACCATAATCTTGTTCTTGTCAAATCCATTGTTATATGTCCTTTCCATAATTACATGCTACCCTTACTTTAACTATTTAATGATGTATTTTGATATGGATTTTTTCGTTATTTCTTCGCCGCTCCACTAGTTGTGGACTCTCTCACAGCCATCGAGTAACAGGTTGTTATCCACCCTTGGTGAATGTGGAACCCTTCGTTGGATATGCCTTCCATCAGACTGGAACCATTAATTTCACTATGACCTTCGTAAGTCTTCGTGAGATTTAACAATTTCTAGGTTTGCTAGTGAATGCTCCCTAGGTACTGATCGTGATGAGAATGCACCCTGTTGCCCAACCGCCTTCTCTATGATGACGCACCCAGTTCACTGACCACCTTCATGTTGCGGTCAGTCCGCATTCTTACCTACACTTCTAGTGACCTACGTATGTTGTGGACCCTTTCTTGTGCTTGTATGAAGTTAGACTTGACTTGTTGTTCATTGTCCTACTGAACCCTTCTCTTTTACTATCTCGCATGCCCTAACTTGCATTTATCTTACTTACTTGAGCTTATCCTTGGAACTCTCGGCCATAAGTATGAAAATATTTTCAAAAAAAATGTAGCGCCCCGACACGGAATATCAGAGCAGTAATACAGTTAAATAAATAGTATATAGTGATAATAGACATCAAACCATTGCATAATTTGGAATAACACCAAATAAAATCCAACTTCATTAATAATTCCTCAAACCAACTATTACAACACTAATTTAGAGCAATAACTAGGGCCCAAAGTACTTTATTCAAATCCAAACTATTACAAACTGACTAATTAACAACTATCTAACTACTAAAAAGCATTGGTTGTCGTAATGTGGGGTCACTCCTGCTCTTCCTCATTCCCAGCCTCGTTCGTGTGGTAGTCTCTATCGGACTCACTTGAAACACATGAAATAAATAACGCAAGATGAGCGATAAATGTCTAGTAGGACTTAATATCTCGTATAAATAGACATGCTTTAAGTGATTAATGTCTTATCAAGCAGGCTAACTAGAGAGAACGATCAAGTAAAGTCAAGAGAGTAATGTCCCATGAGAATAATAGCACTTTTCACAAGAGTATAGTACAACAAGCATGATAACGGGTTGGCCATATAACGAGATAGTATGCAAAGGTTGCACAACAGTGCACTAGTCACGATAGCATGTGTTGGTCAATATTTTTTCAACCACGAGATCAAGTAAAATGATTAATTGATTGTCATAGATTAAATCTTGTTAGTCATGCATTGGATGCATGCCGAACACCCTGATCATTAAACCCCCACGAGTTATAGTCTTTTGGGTACACCTCCTAGGACCAGATCAGGCCCTTTATAATGTTGCCTGGCATTGATGATGTTTTTATCTTAGACAATCAAATGGATGGCCAAATAGAGTATCAAGAATAGGTGAGAGTAATTAACGAGTAGATGAAAGTATAGAGAGAACATAAACAGACGAGAGTGTAGAGCTAGTAGATGAGAATAGGGTCATACTAGTAAAACAATGTTAGACGAGTAATAATAACAGTTGCACAACACACACGATCGTGTGCCGGCAGTCCGGTAGAAGTCACAATCGCCCAATAGCCGTGCTTATGAACACATGCTAGAGGTCCGGTGTGATATCAAGATAAGAGAGAACAAACTATGGTCATTGGATCATGCTGATCCCTAAGGTAAAATAGGTGTTAATGGTACAACCCGCTCGTCAGCAATGGACGTCCGCCAAAGCCAAGGAGACCTAGGGGAGGTCTCGACAAGGAGTTCTTGGTCTAGTCAGGAGTATTCCCAACGGAGAGGTCATCCAAGCCAAGATAGAAGTATGTAAAGAACCATTTTGTCCGTCATGCCTTGAGTGCTCGAAGGCAGAGGGACTCGATAGCGGTATACAAAACGTGCGAATAAAATGAAGACAAGTTCATTAAAATAATAGGGAAATTATATAAATATATGAACTTAATTTCCAGATATATAATTGAGTAAATTTGGAAGGTTTCATGGCAAACATTTAAGTATAGTGTGTGCAAGTGTAAGATAATCATGATAGCAAGAGATAATTGTGCACATGGTTTTTATTTAATGGGATATTGTGATAATATTACCCATTATTATTAAACAGGTCGTTACTATTCATAATAGTACAATTGAAGGGTTAAAAGTTGATTAAATGGCATGATTAACAAGGGTTTGCATGGAAATTAGGGTTCTGGTTGCAACAGTGAAAAGGCGACGGGGGTACCTATCGCGATTCTAATCGCGATGGGATGGTCGGTCGTGTTCATTAGAATAGAAACAGGCCAATCGACAGATGCACTAAACGCGACGGGGTGAACGATCATGATTAGGGCAATCGATCCATGAACGCGACATGAGGGTCTGTCATGTTATGGACAATCGATACAGGCATGAAGAACGCGACGAGTCGGGTCGTTGCGTTCATGTCACGACGGGCTCCTCTGTCGTGACCCTCTGAGAATCGTGACGGGTCGGGCCGTCGCATTCTCAGAAGGTCTGGTCGAACCCCAAAAGTGATCTGGTTCACTTGGAATTTCGGGCCAGTCCTCCATAGACTTGACACAGGGCCATTCAATAATGTATATAAATTTGTATACATGTCGAAAAATCACGAAACTAGTTTTAAATGAAACTGGACATGCAGAGGTATCTACAGTAATAATTAATTAGAGAATAGACATGGTATGGACATGCTATGAATAGGCTACTTCTTGGTGACCTAAAATCATACACAGTGATGGAATTCGATTTAATTCGAAGAGGATAGTTGATACGAATTGGGCAAAATAGGATCATTAGATTCCTAACATCCACCAGTATTTATGATAAAAGTTTCAGGGCATGAAATCAACTAGATACATGGATCTAAGGTGAATATGTAGGTTCATGTGCATGTTCTCAATAGGAGTTGGAGCATGAAATACTCCTAAATGGCTCGATAAAAATTGGGGATAACATGGGGCTTTTAAAGATGGGTACATGGTCTACCTATGGCCGAAGTTAATTTGTTTGTGCTTGAGAGATTGCCCACCTTTAACACTTTGGATCCTAGGGTTTGGAGATGTTGAAGATGACGAAATCCCCTTTGTTCCTAGCCTTTCCTCCTTGCTCTCCTCGTCCAAATGCTCCTTCACCTCGTGCTCCAAGCTCCCAAGGTTCAATAGGGTCGGCTAGAGATGAAATGGAGGTGTATTTGTATATTAATAGTCTCCTATTCTCCTTAAAACTCTTCCTTTTCTCCAACTCCAAATTTCTCACATTTATCTCCCTTTTTCATAGCCTTTATCCATCAAATTGGCATGGGGTGGGCTCTAGATCCGTGGGCAAAGGATTAGGATAGGCTTAGGACTCTTTTTAGGATAATAATAAGCTATTTTGGTCATTATCTTGCCCCTTTTAAATTTATTAAATAATTATCCACGAAATTAAGCCTAAATATCTCCCATCCAATTTGGGCTCTTTCCTTTTAGGCCCATGTATAGACCATTAGTGTAACCCGTTTCCTAATTTGGCTTATTGGCTTTTAGTTTAATCCCATTTTATTCTAATTTATTCTCATTTTATTCTAATTTAATATCATTTATTCAAATTTTAAAATTCAGAGTTGCTACATCCTCCCCCTCTTAAAAAGAATTTGGTCCCCAACTTCATATGATCTTAAGAGGAAGAATGACTTACTGAATAGTTCCGGATAATTCCGTCACATTGTTGTTTCGGGTTCTCATATGGCTTCTTCGAATCCATGATTGTTGCACAATATCTTCACCATGGATATGGGTCGATTCCAAAGTTGTTGTATCTTCTTGTCCAGAACTCTAACAGGCTTCTCTTCGTAGGTCATATCTTTATGCAGGACAATATCATCGTAGCTTATTAGATGTGATGGGTCATACACATACTTCCTCAACATAGATACATGGAAGACATTGTGTACGGTTGAGAATTGTGAAGGTAGTGCTAGACGATATGCCACTTCGCCAACTCTTTCAAGTACTTCAAATGGACCTATGAATCTTGGCCTTAACTTGCCTTTCATTCCAAACCTTTGAAATCCTCTAGTCAGGGATACTTTGAGCAATACATGATCTACGATTTGAAATTCTAGATCCCTTCTTCTTTTGTCTGCATAGCTCTTTTGCCTAGACTGAGCTGTCTTGATTCTATCTCTAATGATCTGTATATCTCTGCTAGTGTTTTGCACCATGTCAGGTCCCAACCATTGTTGTTCACCCACTTCATTCCAGACACGAGTGATCTGCAACTTCTTCCATACAGGGCTTCAAATGGAGCCATCTTAATACTTGCTTGGTATCTATTATTGTATGCGATTTCTATTAGGGATAGTTGTTCATTCCAGTATCCCTCAAAGTCTATAGTGCATGCATGTAACATATCTTCCACGATCTGGTTTGTTCTTTCTATCTGCCCATCGATCTGTGGGTGGAATGTTGTGTTAAAGTTGAGTTTGGTGTCTAGTGCCATTTGAAGTCCCTTACAGAATCGAGAGGTGAATCTAGGGTCACGATATGAGACTATGGATACAAGGACTCCATGTAACCTTACAATCTCCTACACATACATTGCAGCTAACACATCCACACTCCAGGTACTTTTGATTGCTAGGAAATGTGCGGACTTAGTCAATCGGTCCACTATGACCCAAATAGCATACCGTCCACCACGAGTTCGAGGTAAACCCATGATGAAATCCATGCCAATGCTCTCCCACTTTCATTCTGGTATGTCCAGGGGTCTGAGTACACCCACAAGACGTCGGTGTTCTGCTTTAACCTGTTGGCAAGTGAGGCAGTGCGCAGCATGCTCAGCAACCTCACGCTTCATATTGGACCACCAAAATGACCTTTTCATGTCCTGGTACATCTTGGTTGCTTCTGGGTGAATTGTGTACTTAGTCTTGTGAGCTTCATCCATTAGTTTCCTCTTCAATTCTTCATTATCAGGCACACATGTTCTTCCTTGAAATAACAATCTCCCATCCTCCATGATGGAAAAGTCTGGTCTGTCAGCTAGGGTTTCTTGACTTGGATCAAGAATGAGTCATTGGCTTGTTGTTCCCTGATTTCGACAAAGATGTCGGGTTGTGCTCTAAGATTGGCCACTAGTACCTGATCACTCCTCTGTTCAATATTTAGATCTAGACTAGAGAATAGCTCTAACAATTGCTTCTCACCCATGACTAAGCAAGACAAGGATGCCACAGGCTTCCTGCTAAGTGCGTTCGCTACAGCATTACCTTTGCTAGGGTGATATTGAATGTTGAAGTCAAATCCTTCAGATACTCCAACCATCTTCTTTGTCTCATATTGAGCTCCTTCTGAGAGAATAGATACTTTAAACTCTTGTGATCGGAGTAGACAATGAATTGCTCTCCATAAAGATAATGCCTCCAGATCTTGAGTGCAAACACCACTACAACTAGTTCTCAATCATGGACAGGGTAATTGACTTCATGAGGCTTCAGCTGTCTAGATGAGTAAGCTATCACTTTTTCATTCTGCATTAACACACAGCCTAGACCAATTCCAGATGCATCAGTGTAGACTGAGAATCCCTCTCCCTCAATTGGTAGTGCAAGGACAGGTGCAGAAGTTAAGCACTTCTTTAGTGTCTGAAAGCTCTTCTCACAATCCTTGCTCTAGACATAAGGATTCTCTTTTTGCATAAGGCGAGTAAGAGGTACAGTTATCTTGGAGAAGTCTTTTATGAACTGCCTGTAATAGCCAGCCAGTCCAAGAAAGCTTCTAATCTCAGTGACAGTAGTTGGTCATCACCAATTTAGTACAGCTTCGACCTTGGAAGGATCAACAACAATTCCATCCTTGGATATGACATGGCCTAGAAATGAAACTTCCTCGAGCTAGAACTTACACTTGCTCAATTTGGTGTAGAGCTTGTTGTCGCGCAAGATCTGTAGAGCAATCCTCAGATGCTCCTCATGCTCTTCTTTGGTCTTGGAGTATACAAGAATATCATCAATGAATACCACGATGAATTTGTCGAGGTATGGCCGATAGATGCTGTTCATCAATTTCATGAAAGCTGCAGGAGCATTGGTTAATCCAAAAGGCATAACTACAAATTCATAATGTCTTTACCTGTTCCTGAAAGTTGTCTTGTAAATATCCGCTTCTTTAATTCTCATTTGATGATATCCAGATCTAAGGTCAATCTTAGAAAAATATTTAGCTCTAGATATTTGATCAAATAATTCATCGACGCGAGGCAGAGGGTATTTGTTCTTGATAGTCAGCTGATTCAACTGCATGTAGTCAATGCACAATCTCATAGATCCGTCCTTCTTCTTGACAAACAACACAGGTGCTCCCCAAGGAGAAGTACTCGGTCTGATAAAGCTTTTTTCCAAAAACTCCATCAAGTGCTCCTTCAATTCCTTTAATTCAGCAGGAGACATTCTGTAGGGTTGACGTGACACCGGTGCTGCTCTAGGAGTCAGATCGATTGAGAAATTTACATCTCGTTTAGGTGGTATTCTTGGTAGCTCATTTGGGAATACGTCGAAATATCCTTGCACTATGTGTATATCCGATATCTTGGATGCTTTCTTTTCAACTACTATAGCAGCAAGGAATGACACACATCCCTTCCTTATCATACTTTGTGCCCGAATAACAGAGATGAGAGACAAGTGCCTCTTGTGTCTACGTCCCGTGAAGGTCAACTTAGGGAATTCACTAAATATAATCTTTCCTCTTCTACAATCAACACAAGCCCCATAAGTAGATAGCCAATCGGCTCCTAGTACAACATCATAGCCTTCCATGGGCATACACACCAGGTCGACTCTTAGATTAAGTTCTCCAATCATGACATCAGCTAATGGAAAATATTTGTTCAATTGGGCTTTCTCCCCCAGTGGTGTTGTGACAGGCAATTTAAAACCCATAGATGTAGGTTTGGCGGTTAGGGTATCAGCAAATGGTTGTGATATGAACGAATGTGTAGCGCCAGTATAAAAAAAAACAAATGCTGATTGAGAAAACACTTGCAATATACCTTCCACGACTCCACCCTCCTCTGTGGTCTCCTCTTCTTGCACAGCTTGCAGTCGGCCAGGCTTCTTTTGCCCATTCGGGCACTTCTCCTTTTCCTGCTCCTTCAGCACAGGGCACTCGAAAATGCGGTGGTTGCGATTTCCACAACGTAGGCATGCGCTCGCTTTCCTCCAGCATTCATTGGCAGTGTGATCAGGTTTGTCACAATGCTCATAGTTGGTCTTGTTGGTGTTTGAGGAGGCAGCGATCTTGGGATTCCTTTCCTGACTCGGCCCTTCAGTGATGCTGAACGGCCACTTCTTGCCGTTGGTAGGCTTGCTTGAGAAACTAGATGTTTGTTCTTTCTTGACAATCCTGCCCTTGATGTGATCTGTAAAATCAGTCGCATCCTCTAGCAACTAGGCCTTCTTGACCATGTCGGCATACACCTGAATGTCCAGGGGTGCAAGTTGGGTGATATACGAAGGCTTGAGCCTATTGAGAAATCGTCTTGCCTTCATTTTCTCTGTGCTGACAAGATGGTTGGCATAGCGTGCCAATCGGGAAAATTGCGCTTCATAATCAGTGACGATAAGGTTCCTCTGCTTCAGTTCAGCAAATTCAGAGGCATTCCTCTCTTGGATTCATTCAGAGAAATACTTGGAGTTGAACTGCTCCTTGAGTTCATCCCAAGTGAATTGTGCATCCACCCTGGTGGCCTCCACAGACTCCCACCACGCATGGGCGTCCCTTTCAAGCTGGAAAGTGGCAAGCAATAGTTTGTCACCATCTGCGCATTGCATGACGTAGAAGATGCGCTCAATTTCCTTCAGCTAGTGCTCGGCCTCGTCAGGATCAATAGTCCCACTGAAACGAGGCGAGTTCATGCTGTAGAAGTTTCTATGCAGATCCCCCGCTCCTCGGTTTCCACCTCCTCCAGCTGCTTGAAGTAAAGCTCGAGTGAGCTCCTGGATGGTTTGTTGCATGTCATGGAGTTGAGCACGCTCCGCTGCCATTACTAGATTCTAGGTTCCTTCAAAAGAAAATTTAATATAAGATATTGAGGTTGCACTAAGTTCGTGCGTGTGTGAGTTTATTTTTAACTTATTACCCAAGGTTCTAACCATCTCTCACATACGTATCGAGATAGACTCTTAGTCGAGGAACGTCAAACATAGATCATTCTATACTTAAGAACAACCTAGGCTCTGAGACCACGAAACTGTAACATCCCGACGCAGAATATCAGAGCGGTAATATAGTTAAATAAACAGTATAGAGTGATAATAGACATCAAACCATTGCATAATTTGGAATAACACCAAATAAAATCCAACTTCATTAATAATTCCTCAAACCAACTATTACATCACTAATTCAGAGCCATAACTAGGGCCCATAGTACTTTATTCAAATCCAAACTATTACAAACTAACTAATTAACAACTATCTATCTACTAAAAAGCATTGGTTGTCATAATGTGGGGTCACACCTGCTCTTCCTCATTCCCAGCCTCGTTCGTTTGGTAGTCTCCATCGAACTCACCTAAAACATATGAAATAAATAACGCAAGATGAGCGATAAATGTCTAGTAGGACTTAATATCTTGTATAAACAGGCATGCTTTAAGTGATTAATGTCTTATCAAGCAGACTAACTAGAGAGAACGATCAAGTAAAGTCAAGAGAGTAATGTCACATGAGAACAATAGAACTTTTCATGAGAGTATAGTACAACAAGCACGATAACGGGTTGGCCATATAACGAGATAGCATGTAAAGGTTGCACAACAGTGGACTAGTCACGATAGCATGTGTTGGTCGATATTTTTTCAACCACGAGATCAAGTAAAATGATTAATTGATTGTCATAGATTAAATCTTGTTAGTGATGCGTTGGATGCATGCCGAACAGCCTGATCATTAAACCCCCGCGAGTTATAGTCTTTCGGGCGCACCTCCCAAGACTAGATTGGGCCCTTTATAATGTTGCCTGGCATTGATCATTTTTTTATTTTAAACAATCAAATGGATGGCTAAATAGAGTACCATGAATAGGTGAGAGTAATTGATGAGTAGATGAGAGTACAGAGAGAACGTGAACAAACGAGAGTGTAGAGCTAGTAGGTGAGAACAAGGTCATATTCATAAAACAACGTTAAACGAGTGATAATAATAGTTGCACAATACACACAGTCGTGTGCCCGCAGTCTGGTAGAAGTCACAACCGCCCAATATCCGTGCTTATGAACACATGCCAGAGGTCCGGCGTGATATCATGATAAGAGAGAACAAACTATGACTGTTGGATCATGCTGATCCCTATGGTAAAATAGGTGTTAATGGTACAACCTGCTCATCGGCAATGGACGTCTGCCAAAGTTAAGGAGACTTATAGAGGTCTTGACATGGAGTTCCTGGTCCTGTCAGGAGTATTCCCAATGGAGAGGTCATCCAAGCCAAGATAGAAGTGTGTAAAGAACCATTTTGTCAGTCATGCCTTGAGTGCTCGAAGGCAGAGGGACGCAATAGCGGTATACAAAACATGTGAATAAAAGGAAGACAAGTTCATTATAATAATAGGGAAATTATATGAATAATTGCACTTAATTACCAAATATATTATTGAGTAAATTTGGTAAGGTTTCATGGTAAACATTTAAGTATAGTATGTGCAAGTGTAAGACAATCATGATAGCAAGAGATAGTTGTGCACATGGCTTTTATTTTATGGGAAATCATGATAATATTACCCATTATTATTAAACAGGTCGTTACTATTCATAACAGTACAATTGAAGGATTAAACATTGATTAAATGGCATGATTAACAAGGGTTTGCATGGAAATTAGGATTTTGGTTGCAACAATGAAAATGCGACGGGGGTACCTGTCGCGATTCAAATCGCGACAGGATGGTCGGTCACGTTCATTAGAACGAAAAAAGGCCAACCAACAGATGCACTAAACGTAATGGGGTGAACGGTCGTGATTAGGGCAATCGATCCATGAACGCGACGTCGGGGTCTGTCACGTTCTGGACAATCGATACAGGCATGAAGAACGTGATGAGTCGGGCCGTCGCGTTCATGTCATGATGGGCTCCTCTGTCGCGACCCTCTGAGAATAGCGACAGGTCGGGCCGTCGCGTTCTCAGAAGGTTTGGCCGAACCCCAAAAGTGATCTAGTTCACTTGGGATTTTGGGTCAGTCCTCCATGGACTTGACACAGGGCCATTCAAAAATGCATATAAATTCGTATACATGTCGAAAAATCACCAAACTAGTTTTAATTGAAACTAGACATGCAGAGGTATCTACATCTACCAGTATTTATGACAAAAGTTTTAGGGCACAAAATCAACTAGATACATGGATTTAAGGTGAACATGTAGGTTCGGGTGCATGTTTTCAACAGGAATTGGAGCGTGAAAAACTCCTAAATGGCACGATAAAAATTGGGGAAAACATGGGGTTTTCGAAGATGGGTACATGGTCTACCTATGGCCGGAGTTAATTCGTTTGTGCTTGAGAGATTGCCCACCTTTAACACTTTGGATCCTAGGGTTTGGAGATGTTGAAGATGACGAAATCTCCTTTGTTCCTAGCCTTTGCTCCTTGCCCTCCTCGTCCAAATGCTCCTTCACCTTGTGCTCCAAGCTCCCAAGGTTCAATAGGGCCGGCTAGAGACGAAATAGAGGTGTATTTGTATATTAATAGTCTCCTATTCTCCATAAAACTCTTCCTTTTCTCCATCTCCGAATTTCTCACATTTATCTCCCTTTTTCCTAGCCTTTATCCATCAAATTGGCATGGGGTGGGCTCTAGATCCCTGGGCAAAGGATTAGGATAGGCTTATGATTCTTTTTAGGGTAATTATAAGCTATTTTAGTCATTACCTTGCCCCTTTTTAATTTATTAAATAATTAGCCACAAAATTAAGCCTAAATATCTCCCATCGAACTTGGGTTCTTTCCTTTTAGGCCCACTAACTCTATGTATGGACCATTAGTGTAACCTATTTCCTAATTTGGCTTTTAGTTTAATCCCATTTTGTTCTAATTTATTCTAATTTAATATAATTTATTCAAAATTTAAAATTTAGAGTTGCTACAAGAAAAGTATATGATTATTTTATAAGGGACTTGTTCCACCATTTTGCAAAAGCATGAAAAATCTGTTTACAAGAATGCCTATGCAAATGAGGGCCCTGCCTCGTTTTGGGAGGAGCACCCGAAGTACTCATAACCGTGGGAGTAATTGACTTGTGGTGTCTGGCATTACACCGATAAACTATGTGTGATAAGTTATGATAAATATGATAAGATATGCTATGTTACATGGCCACTACGTACGTCCATACGATATTCCCTATTGCTATGATCATTTAAATTCTGTCAATCTGATCTTAAATCTTGGTCTTTGTTAAGTTCTATCCATGATCTTATCATTAAGTTATCTCATACTTGATACATTGCTATTCATATACATGAGTGATTTCTGACTTATTACACGTTACTTGCATATTCATCTTGCATGTTAAAATGCTAATTGCGTAAAACATTGCTTGTATATGAGATATAAATCCTACTGGGTAACATGCTTCGCCTGTTTTACTTAACATTTTAAGGTGAGTCGGATGATGATACTCATGACAATGGGAATGATCAAGAGTGATGAGCATCTCGGATGAACCACGTGGTGTAGAAGGATCACCATGGCGTAGTAGTAAAGTCTAGTTAGATAGTTGCTTTTTGTTATTCCAAAGTCCTTGGGCTCTATACAGTGGCTCTGAATTAATTCTTGTAATAGACTTAGTTATTTGATTTTCAATAAAATGAAGAGTTCGTATGATCCACTGGTTGTCTTTAGTTCCCCTGAATTACTCAACTGCTTGATAATTTATGTATCTACTCATGTCCCCTATTTATTCTACTGGTAAATTGAGGGCGTGACAGCTGTGGTATCAGAGTCTAGGATGTACTAAGTCTAGAAGGTTTTAGGTTGACTTGCCTTAACTCGCGTCAACTACCATACTTATGGTGAGATTTGGGTAGAGCTGTGGCTAGGATCTAAAAAGGTGTATATACACACATTAACTCATAAATGTTCTAGAATTATAATATCCCTTTATTTTGAAGAAGTCTGAAAATCCCAAATGGCTTGAGCATGCTCAGATCAGGGACATGCAATAAGTGCTCCAAAACTTGACCCAGGCATTAATGCAAGCTACTCAAGGTGAGGGAAGCTGTAAGGTGGATGATCTTCACAAGAGTTTGGGGTGCATGAACCCGCCAAAGTTCAATGGCTCTATTGACCGTGATGAGGCCGAACATTGGGTGAAGGAGATGGAACGAGTGTTTCGTGTCATGCAATGTGCAGATCAAGACAAGGTTCTATTGGCAGTGTATCAACTAGAAAAGGACATGAGAGCTTGATGGGAATCGGTGGAGGCTACTTTGCCCGATGCTTAATTAACGTGAGAACAATTTAAAGAACACTTTAATGGGAAATATTTCTCCAAAAGAGTTCAATAAAAGATGACAACAAAATTTGTTGCATTAAAGCAAAGGAATCTGACTGTGGCGGAGTACGAGACCCAATTTTCTCGACTGGCATGCTATGCCGCTCACCTCGCAGGTACCGAGAGGATGAAGGCAAAAATATTCATGAATGGTCTAAGAGTTGAACCACTCTTATATTTTATCCTTTTATTTTGGTAATAACAAAACTCATGATTATCATAAATATCATTAATATATTCAATATCATTTTCTATCATAATTGTTGTATTTTCCATCGCCTGTAACTTTGTCATATTCGAAGTTTCAACTTTGTCATGCATATTTTTATCATCTTTAGTCAAAGTTTACTTCGTCATATATGAAGCTAGCTTCGTCATATCCGAAGTCCACTGCGTCACATTCGAAACTGGCACTTCATTATGCATGTTTTTGGTCATGTTCAGTCGAAGTTCACTTCGTCATATACGAAGCTATATACGAAGCAAACATCATCTTATCTGAAGTCATATATGAAGCTTAAATTCAACTGACAACATTTTGATCTATTTTATATGAAGTTCCACTTTGTCATATATGAAGTTTAACTTCGTCATATTCGAAGTTCCACTTCGACTGATAACATTGTATTATGGCCAGTCGAAGCTTCACTTCGACCATTTATGTTGTTTCCTTGACCAATCGATCATCTCATATCGATTGCTGAACATTTTATATCGATTGCTGGTCTTACTCTGACTTCTAAGAAGTCAAAGTTAAATATCGATTGTTGAACAACCGGAGACCCACTCCAACTCTTAAGAAGTCAAAGTGTGATATCGATTGATGACTAACTGATACTACTCCGACTTCTCTATAGTTGAAGTTTCACATCGATTGTCTTACATAAACATCAATTGCTTTGTACTTAAACATCGATTGCTTCAGATATCGATCGTCTTGTACTTAAAACATCTATTGCTTTAGACATTGATTGCTTTGTACTTAAACATCGATTGCTTTAGATATTGATTGCCTTACACTTAAACATCGATTGCATTCACATCGATTACACTTAAAATGTAGCACCCCGGAAATTTTAATTCAAAGTAAATGGAAATAAATAATTTCCATAATATCGGAAGTATTTAAAACATACGTATCATTATCGTATGTGCTAAAACACATCGGAAAATTTCGTAAAAATTATAAATCAACCCTAAATATTATTATTAAATGTTTCACAAAGAAATTGTGCCAAGAAAAATCAGATTATCCAAGTTTAAAGTGTTTCGCGACTTATTACCGTAATTCATGAATAAGTCGGAAAATCATTATCACACTTACTGGAATGAGTTAGAAAATTAAATAAAAATCATAAATGGACTTCAAATAATATCCTATAATGACCCATCAAGAAATTTGGTTCAATAAAAATCATTTGGGCTAGGTTTAAGAGTTATTGCGACTGATTATCTAAATAAGGAAACAAGTCGGAAAACCGTTAACACGGAAATACGACGCAATCAAAAATTAAATAAAAGTGTTGGGGAGACTTCCAACATTATATATTGATGACCCATTATCATAATTGGGCCAATGGACAACATTTGGCCCAAAAATCAAATGAAGCTAGAAAATACATAGAAATTCGTAACCATAAATAAGCTGAAATTAAAAAGAGGCAATTAGAGTTGAATTGGGATGCAATCATGCATTCATGGCAACCCAAATTCGTGCCTAACTATGAGGGTAGGTTTCCTAATGCCTCACACACTCAAAGGGAGGAGGAAATCATCAAAAATAGGAAACCAAACATGCCAATCCCGAAATCCTCTTTCCTAGTTATAATAGGACTCCTAAAACCATGGTTACTTAAATACTCTTCACCCAAACCCTAGGAACGAATTTAGAACTTGCTAGGGTCGTGTGGAGGAGCTCTTGGTGGCTGAGGAGCTGTGGAACGACCACAAGAAGCCGTTCTTCTTCCCCTTCTCGTCTGCTGCGACCTGCACAAACCACTCTCTTGAAGTCGACCAAAGGTAGGTTTTCTCGGGCCAAACCTTAACATATCCTATACCAATGTGTAGAGCATCAAGTTAGCTTTCATTTCCCACTGGTTTCATCGAATTTCATTTAGTAGATCTTGATTTATAAGCGTTTTGCAAAAGTCGCGCACTGTCAGGGCTTTTCCCGTTCTTAATATGTTTGACGTGATTCAAGACCGAATTAGAGTAAAATCTTAACATGGAAGTTATTCTACTTGATGTCACGATCATCTTTCATGTTGAACATTTTGTCTAAATCTCATAAGTAGAGAGTCATGCATAATACTGTGTTTTCGGGTTTGCAGTTAGCCTTAGGTTATTCCTGTTTTTCTTGAGATTTAAGACCGAAGTAGGTCAAGACTCCAACATGAAAGTTCTTTATTAGTCGTTAGGGTCATCTTTCATGTTAAAGTTTTGTGTAAATGTCATTAGTTTGAGAGTTATAAACTTCGTAATAGAGTCATGCATGATACTGCGTTTTTCTGGTTGCATTTAACTTTAAGTTCTTCATGTTTTTCACAAGGGCAAAGACCGAATTAGGTAAAACCCCCAACATCAAAGTTCTTCCAATAGATGTCCTCGACATTTTCTATGTTGAAAGTTTTGTCTAAAGGTCAGCATATAGAGAGATATAGGCGTTTCATGAATATCGCTCCTGTGTCAAAACATGGTAAGTCTGAACCAAGAGCATGTCAGATCCCAGTCGGACTCAGGCGCAGATCCTGTGAATGCGACGGCTCGATGTGTCGCCTTCCGAGGTCTCGTCGCGACAGCCCGACATGTCGCGACCTGATTGCGACAAGACCGTTGTCGCGATCATGCTGCCTGAATCGGACCGCCCCAGTCGCGTTCTTCACAACTACCTGTCGCCTTCCTTATAGGGATATGTCGCGATCTCAGAACTTTACCTGAAACCACGTGTTTTCCTGCATAGTTTTTCGCATATACCCAAGATCTGTTTAAATATGATATTTACTGTGTAAGTTGCATGTCTTGGGTCTAATCCTTACATGATTGTTGTTTAATGGCTTAAAAGCGATTAACCCATTTAAAAGCTTTAATTACATGAATGCTATTCTAAGTGCTCCTTAAATATTATGATCCATTCGTGCTACTTGTGATTTAATCTTCCTACTGTTCTTCCACGTTTAAATGATAAGAGTTATCATAAAATCTTGCAAACCATGATGAGTTAAAGTGCATAGTTTTATTCCATGTTATATTGTCAAGTGCTTCCTGCGAGTTTGAGACCGATGGTTTGAGAATTGAGACACGCGTACCGCACTACACACTAGCACTGTTAGGTAGCCTTTTCTTGGGAAATTGGAAACTCTCTACCGGTCATTCCGAATCGGTAGACTAGCGACCTTTTCACCAAGGCCTCCGTAAATCTCCTCTGACCATGGATTCCCACATGGCCGACGAGTTGGTTGTACCATTGAAGTTCCCTGGAGATAGCGTGCACTTCCTTTCTCTTCTTGATCTCGTGAGTGTGACTTACAAACTAGACTAAAGCCATTAATGTAAAGATTGAACGAAAGTATAAATTGTACCGTTATGCTGCCGAATTTATCTCTTGACCATTGTTCTCATGAAATCATGTTCAATTTAATTATTACTTCTTCTCATCATCATCATGAACATGACATTACACATGCTACGTTTTGAAACTCTCATTGGCCATTATTAATGACTGTGGGTATCTACATTTAAAAATTTAAGTGAGATGCTGACAGGGCACGGCGTGTGTCCAAGGGCTCCAATCTAGCCCCAATGACGGCGAGTCATAGATATACTGTTAACCATGGGGTATAATGATTACTGGCGTTGCATCTGCGCTGGGAAAATCGTGCGTGCGTGTTGAATGATAGATACATAACCACATACACGTGTCCTGTGTACATTCTTGATGGATCTTTTCTTGGTGTACATTGGTGTCTACGTGCCTGATTAGTGTTACTTGATCGTGCTTGTGAAATCTTGCTTGCTTGCTTGCGTGATATGGCCATCCTGCATTTAATGCAATTAGTGATATCTTGCGTTCTTGAAAGCTATTAACATCAAGTGAAATCTTGCGTGCTTGTACAAAGTGATCTATTTCTAGTTCTCTCTTGTCATCTTGTTCATCAATCTTATTCTATCATGATCTCTCTCTCTAGCTTGTTTTTATATCATGTTTTAACGAGTTTTTATTCGTACATGCATATCATTCATCGTACTTGCCTAGTTCTAAAATGTTAATCACTTATATCATTGCCCGCACATTGAGATATAAATCCTACTGGGCTAGTTTGCTCATTCCCTACTTTTACCCAATCTAGGTGACTATGAAGTGCAAGAGGAAGAGCAAGTCGAGGATGGGAATGCGTCCGAGTGAAGAGCGTCCCAAACATGAGTCTATCTATAGTTAGTTTATTTGAGTGTTAGATCAATGTAGTAGGAAGTGAGGCATTATGTACTTTTGTTTTTATTGAGTCTTAGTCCTGTAATAGTTTCTATTTGAAATACAATGAGTTGAGATTCAAATACAATTTATATTGAGTTCAACATATGGGCCCTATTGTGATGTTGTGTTGATATACATTTAGTGCGCGCTAGCTAGAGGCTTATTTGCCGACTGTCCACGTCTCGGAATATCGACTCGAATTCTTCGAATTAATATCCGCTGCGTAATTCTCGGGACGTGACAGTTTAGTGGTATCAGAGCCTAGGAATACCAAATAGGATATGTCTCAGGAATAGGAGATACCTATGGAACCTAGGTCATGAAAATTAAATACAGTTCCTGGTGAGAATGGGTAGAGACTGGGAATATGTTAGAAAGAATTAAACACTCCTACCCATTGACTCTTATAATGTATCTAGAGAGATTAATTGGTTTCCATCCTTTTCTCAGGAACCCTCATAACTCTTACCCTCAACTGCAATGGCTCGTAATCAGTGGCAAGTTATGCAAGAAACCGTGGCTGGACTGACCCAGGCATTACAAAATGTAGTTCAGGCTGGAAATCAGGCTGGAGCTGCAAGGAACGGAGCCGGTGATTTGCACCGGAATTTTAGGAGTTTGAACCCTCCTCGTTTCTCTGGATCCCCTGATCCGGACGAGGCAGAGAATTGGCAAGAGGAAATAGAAAGGATCTTCCAAGTAATGCAATGCACCAATAGGGAGAAAGTGGTACTGGTCACTTTCCAATTTACCAAGGATGCCCGAGCGTGGTGGAAGGCCACATCGGCCCACCTGCCTAATATAGCTGAACTGGAATGGGCTGGATTCCTGGAGATATTCCGGGGAAAATACTTCTCTGAGAGAGTCAAGGAAAAGAAGGCAGCGGAGTTTTCCGCACTAAAACAGAGAGGAATGTCCGTGGCTGAGTATGAGGCTCAGTTCGCGCGTCTGGCTATGTATGCCCCACACCTGGTGGGAACTGAAAGGCTGAGGGCTAACCGTTTCATGGATGGGCTCAGGCCCATGTTCATTGAAAGGCTCGGACCACACAATATTCAAACTTACACTGAAATGGTCCAAAGAGCCAGCTGGTAGAAGACACTATGGCTAAGGTGGAAGGCATGAGGGGAAAGGACATCTCAAAGCCGACCTTTACAAAAAGGGGAGCAGTCGATACAACTGGAACTTTCCCCAATAACAATAATAACAACAACAAAAGGCCAACCACTGGGAAGGACTATGGCATGGAGAAAAAGATCAAGGTAGAAGAAACAAAGACGGTGGAATATTGTAACTTTTGCAACAAGCCTGGACATAGAGCAGAAGAGTGCTGGAAGAAGGCAGGAGCTTGCCTGCGATGTGGAAATCGTGACCACCGCCTTCCCAACTGTCCCATGCTAAAAGACCAAGCTAGAAGGAACCAAGAAGTGGTAAAGCATCAAGGACGCGTGAATGCAGTAACACAAGCGGAGCTCCCAAAAGGAGGTATGATTGTTAAACCCATAGATGATCTTAAGATGTTTTTCTTATGAGTACACTTCTAAGTGGGGGAGATCATTAAGGAGAGATTAGGAATAATCTAGTAATTATACCATAGTTCATCCGAGGATTAAGATGGAGTTATAACAACTGTGGAAGGAAAACAAGAGTGGAAGGAACCAAATGAATAGTACTGGTGGCTATAGGTGTAGATGTTGGACTAGCATCCACGATGTTGAAACAAGTTAGAGGAATTAAATCCGAAACGACCTCAAGGATCATAACTTTCAAAATCCAATTAATGATCTATGAATTTGGGGACCAAATTCCTTAAGTGAGGGAGGGTGTAGCACCCCGGAAATTTTAATTCAAAGTAAATGGAAATAAATAATTTCCATAATATCGGAAGTATTTAAAACATACGTATCATTATCGTATGTGCTAAAACATCAGAAAATTCCGTAAAAATTATAAATCAACCCTAAATATTATTATTAAATGTTTCACAAAGAAATTTGTGCCAAGAAAAATCAGATTATCCAAGTTTAAAGTGTTTCGCGACTTATTACCGTAATTCATGAATAAGTCGGAAAATCATTATCACACGTATTGGAATGAGTTAGAAAATTAAATAAAAATCATAAATAGACTTCAAATAATATCCTATAATGACCCATCAAGAAATTTGGTTCAATAAAAATCATTTGGGCTAGGTTTAAGAGTTATTGCGACTGATTATCTAAATAAGGAAACAAGTCGGAAAACCGTTAACACGGAAATACGACGCAATCAAAAATTAAATAAAAGTGTTGGGGAGACTTCCAACATTATATATTGATGACCCATTATCATAATTGGGCCAATGGACAACATTTGGCCCAAAAATCAAATGAAGCTAGAAAATACATAGAAATTCGTAACCATAAATAAGCTGAAATTAAAAAGAGGCAATTAGAGTTGAATTGGGATGCAATCATGCATTCATGGCAACCCAAATTCGTGCCTAACTATGAAGGTAGGTTTCCTAACGCCTCACACACTCAAAGGGAGGAGGAAATCATCAAAAATAGAAACCAAACATGCCAATCCCGAAATCCCCTTTCCTAGTTATAATAGGACTCCTAAACACCATAGTTACTTAAATACTCTTCACCCAAACCCTAGGAACGAATTTAGAACTTGCTAGGGTCGTGTGGAGGAGCTCTTGGTGGCTGAGGAGCTGTGGAACGACCACAAGAAGCCGTTCTTCTTCCCCTTCTCGTCTGCTGCGACCTGCACAAACCACTATCTTGAAGTCGACCAAAGGTAGGTTTTCTCGGGCCAAACCTTAACATATCCTATACCAATGTTAGATCATCAAGTTATCTTTCATTTCCCACTGGTTTCATCGAATTTCATTTAGTAGATCTTGATTTATAAGCGTTTTCAAAAGTCGCGCACTGTCAGGGCTTTTCCCGTTCTTAATATGTTTGACGTGATTCAAGACCGAATTAGAGTAAAATCTTAACATGGAAGTTATTCTACTTGATGTCACGATCATCTTTCATGTTGAACATTTTGTCTAAATCTCATTAGTTAGAGAGTTATGAAGCCCGTAAGAGAGTCATGCATAATACTGTGTTTTCGGGTTTGCAGTTAGCCTTAGGTTATTCCTGTTTTTCTTGAGATTTAAGACCGAAGTAGGTCAAGACTCCAACATGAAAGTTCTTTATTAGTCGTTAGGGTCATCTTTCATGTTAAAGGTTTTGTGTAAATGTCATTAGTTTGAGAGTTATAAACTTTGTAATAGAGTCATGCATGATACTGCGTTTTTCTGGTTGCATTTAACTTTAAGTTCTTCATGTTTTTCACAAGGGCAAAGACCGAATTAGGTAAAACCCCCAACATCAAAGTTCTTCCAATAGATGTCCTCGACATTTTCTATGTTGAAAGTTTTGTCTAAAGGTCAGCATATAGAGAGATATAGGCGTTTCATGAATATCGCTCCTGTGTCAAAACATGGTAAGTCTGAACCAAGAGCATGTCAGATCCCAGTCGGACTCAGGCGCAGATCCTGTGAATGCGACGGCTCGATGTGTCGCCTTCCGAGGTCTCGTCGCAACAGCCCGACATGTCGCAACCTGATTGCGACAAGACCGTTGTCGCGATCATGCTGCCTGAATCGGACCGCCCCAGTCGCGTTCTTCACAACTACCTGTCGCCTTCCTTATAGGGATATGTCGCGATCTCAGAACTTTACCTGAAACCACGTGTTTTCCTGCATAGTTTTTCGCATATACCCAAGATCTGTTTAAATATGACATTTACTGTGTAAGTTGCATGTCTTGGGTCTAATTCTTACATGATTGTTGTTTAATGGCTTAAAAGCGATTAACCCATTTAAAAAGCTTTAATTACATGAATGCTATTCTAAGTGCTCCTTAAATATTATGATCCATTCGTGCTACTTGTGATTTAATCTTCCTACTGTTCTTCCACGTTTAAATGATAAGAGTTATCATAAAATCTTGCAAACCATGATGAGTTAAAGTGCATAGCTTTATTCCATGTTATATTGTCAAGTGCTTCCTGCGAGTTTGAGACCGATGGTTTGAGAATTGAGACACGCGTACCGCACTACACACTAGCACTGTTAGGTAGCCTTTTCTTGGGAAATTGGAAACTCTCTACCGGTCATTCCGAATGGTAGACTAGCGACCTTTTCACCAAGGCCTCCGTAAATCTCCTCTGACCATGGATTCCCACATGGCCGACGAGTTTGTTGTACCATTGAAGTTCCCTGGAGATAGCGTGCACTTCCTTTCTCTTCTTGATCTGTGAGTGTGACTTACAAACTAGACTAAAGCCATTAATGTAAAGATTGAACGAAAGTATAAATTGTACCGTTATGCTGCCGAATTTATCTCTTGACCATTGTTCTCATGAAATCATGTTCAATTTAATTATTACTTCTTCTCATCATCATCATGAACATGACATTACACATGCTACGTTTTGAAACTCTCATTGGCCATTATTAATGACTGTGGGTATCTACATTTAAAAATTTAAGTGAGATGCTGACAGGGCACGGCGTGTGTCCAAGGGCTCCAATCTAGCCCCAATGACGGCGAGTCACAGATATACTGTTAACCATGGGGTATAATGATTACTGGCGTTGCATCTGCGCTGGGAAAATCGTGCGTGCGTGTTGAATGATAGATACATAACCACATACACGTGTCCTGGTGTACATTCTTGATGGATCTTTTCTTGGTGTACATTGGTGTCTACGTGCCTGATTAGTGTTACTTGATCGTGCTTGTGAAATCTTGCTTGCTTGCTTGCGTGATATGGCCATCCTGCATTTAATGCAATTAGTGATATCTTGCGTTCTTGAAAGCTATTAACATCAAGTGAAATCTTGCGTGCTTGTACAAAGTGATATTTCTAGTTCTCTCTTGTCATCTTGTTCATCAATCTTATTCTATCATGATCTCTCTCTCTAGCTTGTTTTTATATCATGTTTTAACGAGTTTTTATTCGTACATGCATATCATTCATCGTACTTGCCTAGTTCTAAAATGTTAATCACTTATATCATTGCCCGCACATTGAGATATAAATCCTACTGGGCTAGTTTGCTCATTCCCTACTTTTACCCAATCTAGGTGACTATGAAGTGCAAGAGGAAGAGCAAGTCGAGGATGGGAATGCGTCCGAGTGAAGAGCGTCCCAAACATGAGTCTATCTATAGTTAGTTTATTTTGAGTGTTAGGTCAATGTAGTAGGAAGTGAGGCATTATGTACTTTTGTTTTATTGAGTCTTAGTCCTGTAATAGTTTCTATTTGAAATACAATGAGTTGAGATTCAAATACAATTTATATTGAGTTCAACATATGGGCCCTATTGTGATGTTGTGTTGATATACATTTAGTGCGCGCTAGCTAGAGGCTTATTTGCCGACTGTCCACGTCTCGGAATATCGACTCGAATTCTTCGAATTAATATCCGCTGCGTAAATTCTCGGGACGTGACATAAAACATCAATTGCATTCACATCGATTGCCTTTGGATATCGATAAACTTCAGACATCGATTGCTATTTAGACTTTGATTGTTCTTGAACATCGATTGCTGTTGGGCATCGACTATTTTTTAAACATTGATTGGCGTCATATTATCTGTTGCAATTTTAGATATATCATTTTCAATATATCCTGATGATTATTTGTGCAATAATCATATTGATTGGGATTGTAATTAAATTATATTGACTGCCCATATGATTAATCTGTGTTATGAACAAATCTTGGCGCACAATATCTTTCAAACTATTTTTAAAAATGTGCAATTCAAATCTCTCACCGTCTGTTAAATATTTTACATACGCATTCAAAGATGTCTTTTATACGCATAACTTGTTGCTGGATATAGCTACCATGCAATATGACTTTTTGACTGACTGTCTTTTTTATGATAAGTTTTCTAATACTTACGTGTGAATAGAAAGGAACATATCTTTCTTAGAAACACATCTTCTCATGTAAATATTCTAAGATATCTGTCCGTTGCTTGGTTAGTCACAAGACTCAGCTCCCTTGCAGAAAGTGCTTTATGGTTTGCCATTTTTATAACAAGTCTTCTTATGCAATGAATATATCTATTTTTATATAACATATTTCTTGCATTTAATGTCTGTAAGTCCACTTCTACTCATAGTCAACATCTTGGACCTAATGCTGGCATCCTTGGAAGTGCACACTAGCTAAAACGTCTTCCTCCATTCCAAGTAGCCAGTAGGCACAAGAAGGAAGCTGTTCGACCTAAAAGAAGGAGAGCAGAAGAAGAGAACTATGGAACTACAACGACTATTCTTTAACGGATCCTTTTCATCTGCTCCATATAAAGATGAAGCAATGACTGAAGAAGTATAAAGAGAGAAAAACCTAAAGATCATTCAAGGAGTGTACATTCAGTGATCATCCAACTCTATACACACTTTTTTTTTTTTGGTAAAAGTTGTCCTCAGGGCTTCAAACTAGGAGAGTGCACCCTCCTCCAGAAAGGGAGAATGTTCTTACTCCACCAGTGAGGGCAACCTGGGCCAAAAACTATTATAAAGATTGATAAAAGTACAAGATCTATGGGGCATACCCCAGTTATATCATTCTAACATGCATGAGGCCAGATTTGTCAATTACCATAGGCCCTTTACAAGAATATGGTAAGGCCTGCGCCCCCCAGAAAACCTCATTTTGCCTATTTTTAACAGCTAAATTAGCCAGAGAATCAGCAAGCTGGTTGGTTTCCCGGTACACATGAGACAGCTGAAAGGACCCACGGCTGAAATAGATTATATGTTCTCTCCACCATCTGTAGAAATGCCATGAAACAGTCTTATTCTCCTAGATGGAGTTCATCAGAACCTGTGAATCTGAATACACAGTAGAAAGCCTGAAGCCTAAAGAAGTTGCCAACCGAAGACCATCACAAAGCGCTATCATTTCTGCAATAATGCTGGTCCCTGCGCCATAAAAATGAGTGAAAGCCATATGAACATGACCTTGAGGATCTCTAATACAACCACCACCACCACATTCCCCAGGATTTCCTTTACAAGCACCGTCAACATTAAGAGAGAAGTCGCATAAAGGAGGAATCCATCTAAACAGTTTTAGCTTCTTGACAGGGCACAAAGGAACATAGTCGAGGTCCTGAAAAGTCTGCGTCCCCAAATAATTAGAAGTAACCTTAAACTCAATTTTAGATAGCGAATGTAGGATGCTGAATTTTAATTTGTTGATAATCACTCTAGTAGAAATACAAGTGGACTCAAACCTTCTTAAGCATCTACCTTTCCAAATTTCCCACAGCATAAGAATGATGCTATTGAGGGAAACAAATCCATAAGGAGATCTGATGTTAGAGTGCTGAATAAAACTCCACAAACGGGCAATTATATGGCTATGCAGGGTAACCCTCGTAGAAATAAGTGGAAGAAACCAACGCCAAAGAGTGATAGCAATATCACTATGAATGAAAACATGGTCAAGGTCTTCAATCTGAGGAAACTTACAACAAGAACAGTGAGACACCAGAGGAATGCCAGCTTTAGATATGCGACCATCAACAGGAACTGCCCGGTTTAAAATCTTCCAAGAGAATAAGGAGGCTCTACAATAGAAATAATTATTCTAGATCTTATCTAGTGCCGGCTTTTGCACTCCCATCGGTCTAATCAGATTATAGGTAGATTTAGTGGAAAAAGAGCCATTGTTGGAGACCGCCCATATACACTTGTCCTCATCATTAGAAAGCACCAAAGCATCAATAACCGACTGAGGTAACTTGGATCTAAGAGGGTGTGAATTATCAGAAACCACCTCATTCAAAGAGGCTCCTGCACTCTGAATGTCAACCTGGATTGTGCTACTAAGAGGTGTTTCACCAAACCAGATATCGTGGAGGATTTTTATCTTCCTGCCATTACCATGGACGCATCTGATATTATCATTCAGAATCTTCAAAGCTTCCATATAGACAGCCTTAGGCATCCCAGGTATGCTAGTCATGTTATTGAGTGAGTACCTCCTTCTAGCATAAGAGGCATATAGAGAAGAGCTTTGTTTGATGTTCCATAGCTGCTTAACTGCCAGAGAAATTTGCACATGCCATAGGCTACGAACCCCCAGGCCACCTTCATTAATAGGCTTCTGAATAGTAGTCCAGGCCACCCAATGCCGACGATGGGCACCATCAGTGCCATCCCAGAACAAGGCAGCAGACGCTCTCTCAATATATGAGATGATGGACTTCAGAATATAAGAGGCAGCAGAAAGATAAATAGGTAGAGAGGAGATGACATAATTGATAAGAGTGGTCCTACCAGCTTGAGAAAGCAGTTTAGACTTCCATGCTTGAAGTTTGCTATTCACTTTATCAACCAAAAAATTGTAATCCACTACCATCATTCTGCCAGGTTTTAGGGAACTCCAAGGTAAATGATATTACCGGTTTTTCTCGTGTACCCAGTGGCCTCTTGGATTTTGTTGGCAGCTTGGGCGGGAGCCTTCTCAGCTAACATGAAACAACTCTTACTTGGGTTGATATGCTGACCAGAAGAGTTAGCATATTTCTGTAAAAAAGCCATCAACCTTCTAACATTCCTTATGCTCCCATTCGAAAAGACAAGAGTATCATCCGCATAAAGAAGGTGAGTGGGGGAGGGGCAGCCCCTAGGACAAGAATAAGGAAGAAGGTAACCAGTACTGACCATGTTCTTGATACCTCTACTAAGAGCTTCTTCCACAAGGATGAATAAAGCTGGAGCAATGGGATCCCTTTGGCATAAGCCCCTTGAAGAATGAAAATAGCCAGCCGGCTATCCATTAAAGAGCACCGAAAACCAGTAGTTAGATATCATCATACCAATGAAAGAAATAAACCTGGAGGAAAAACCAAATTTCTTCAGGACCGCAAAAAGAAAATCCCATTCTACACTATCATATGCCTTTTTGATATCCAATTTGAAAACAACATCGTTGCCTCTGGTTTTATGACCAATGTCCTTGACCAATTGCCTTGCCATGGAGACATTATTCAAAATAAATCTACCCTTAACAAACGCACCTTGCTCTTCTGAAATAATCATGGGTAGAATACTGGTCAATCTGTCACATAGAATCCGGGAGACAATCTTGTAACAGATATTGCATAAACTAATAGGTTTGTAGTCATTAAAGGAAACTGAGTGGTCCTTCTTAGGAATAAGAGAAATATGTGTCAAAGTCACACCTCTAGGAAAAGGAAAGCCACTGAAAATCCCTTTGACTGCAACATAAACATCATCACCCACAATGTCCCAACAGGAGGTATAGAAAGAGCCACTATATCCATCTGGCCCAGGGGCGCTGTTGCCTTTCATGTTCCACATAGCATTTTTAACCTCATTTTTATCCGGGATCTCACAAAGAACATTATTCTGATCAGCATATAAGAGCTCAGGGATAACACTAAGAAGAGAATCGTCAATAGCATGATCTGGAGACTAAAGAAGGGATTCAAAGTAATTTACTGCCTCCTTAGACAGGACCTCCTAGTCCTCACACCAAAAGCCATTTACCTGGAGTCTATTAATTTTGTTTTTTCTTCTGTTTCCTTGGACTACTGCATGATAAAAAGTAGTGTTCTTATCCCCATCTTCCAGCCAATCTAACTGAGCTTTTTGGGCCCAAAAAACCTCCATACAATGAATATCCCTTTTGACGTTGGCGTTAGCAGCTTCCAGGCTAGATCGGTTAGCAGCAGTAGAATTGATATCAAACGCTTCTTGCTTGGCCGTGACCTCATACTCCAGTGTGAGGACCTTATCATTAATATCGCCAAAAACCAGCTTGTTCCAGAAATGAAGGGCACCCCTGACAGCCTTCAACTTAAGATGAAGAGTTACAAAATGATTCGGGTGCCCATCATTCACCTCATTCTAGGTAGACTGAACTGTATTCATAATGGTCTCATGAGATATCCACGTAGACTGAAACATAAATCTGGCAGGGCCTCTAGAAGAGACTTCATAGGAAGCCAGAAGCAGAGCATAATCAGATGGACCCCTCGGGAGATGCCGAATGTGAAACCCAGTAAATGAAGTCTCCCAGGAAATATTAATGAGAAATCGGTCCAACCTAGCTTTAATTGCAGCCATGCTAGTTCTGTTGTTAGACCAAGTGTAATGGGTGTAACTAGCATCTGAAAGAGAAGAAGCTGAAATACAGGCGTTAAAATCCACCATAGCCTGCAGGCTCGGAGTGTGACCACCCATCTTCTCAGATAAACAAGTGACACATTTGAAGTCCCCACCAACTAACCAAGGCACCGAAATGCTACTGGATAAGCTTATAATTTCATCATAAATATATTGTCTACTCCTAAAGCTACAAGAACCATACACCACAGTAACCATAAAATCAATGTTGTTATTATTGCAGATAGAGAGAGTGATTTGCTGCTCAGTGTGACTAACAGTCTGAATAACCTTGTTACGCCAGAAAACCCAAATTTTGGAGTCCTCCCCATTGTTACCAGTGTAATTCTGCATTCTAAAATACCTACACATACTAGCAGCCCTATGCAAAGGGACCATCGGCTCAGCAATAGCAATAATATCAATGTTATGATTCACAATAATCCTTCTAAGAGCACGTTTAGAGGCACTGTTAGAGATGCCTCGGATGTTCCAGAATAGGATAGGATTGATCATGAGGAAGAATATCCAGCCTTACACCCCACCGCCTTAGCTTTAGAGCGCGTGCACACACCTCCTTCCTTTTAGACTATCCCTTCAACAGTGACGACAACATTTGGCATGTATATATTTTTTTTCATGGCAAGTTCCGAGATATTCTTGAGCAAGAGATCAGGAGGCTTGTTAATGGAAGGTTAGGAAAGGAAAGTTGGGCGTGAGGCGTGCCTTCTTCCTCGATAGAAACTATCACCGGAGGCTCCCCGGATGTGCCGCCAATCACCACCGTAGGCGGTGCAGGTTTAACCAACGCTAAACCATGCACATCATGCATCACGCCAGATCCATGCAGCCCATGCAACGTAATATTATCAGAGGGAACAGCAAGATTATCCTGTTCCTGTTGAACAATAGGAGTACCCACCAAAGTTTGCTGATCCGAGGAGCCCAAGATAGTCTGACCATCCATAACCAGAGTCCCTTCGTCATCCTCCACACCCTGACAGGCTAACGAATCCTGAAAATTATTAACCCATTGAACAACACAAAAGCCCCGATGGGTAACATGGTTCTGGGTTCCAGGGTTAGCATGTTCTTCGTTACCAGTGGACCATTCACCAATCTCTACTTCCGGATTAGCCTACTCCTGGAAAAGGGAGAACCTATTCCCCAGAACTGCATCTGTTGGAATGACACTAACCACCTTCTGACGCCAAGTTTGCTTGGGTGCAATACCCTGATGATGAGCACCTATCTCCTTAGTAATAGGATCTTTCACTTCCAACTTTTTGTTTTTCCTAAGGCAATCAGAATTAACATGGCCAAGCTTGTGGCAATAGCTACAAACAACTGGGACCCCGTAGTATTTGATGTTCTGCTAGAACCCATCAGGCCCGTAGCCAATCCAGATTCTCTCGGTCTATCCTTGTTAATATCTAACTCCACACAAAAAAAGGCTTCATTGGACTACGTAAGAGCTAGAGTAGGTTCATTGATCCGCAGTACATGACCCAAATTCCCAGCTATAGACTTCAAGAAGTCCAGTAATAGCTAACTGGAAGCATGAGAAAACCAATCCATATAGGAATTACTGTTGGATCAGCATTGAAATCAAACTTTGCATCTCATTTAAAGAATCTGTAAAGCAGAACTTTGATGTAAAGACTTCTTCTCATGACCACTGTTAAATAATCTTCTTCAGCATCGAAATGGAGAAGCAGATGTCGATTATTCAGGACGCTGATGATGAAGTCTTCTTTAAGTTGAAGCCTTTGAGAAATAGCAGTTTTGAACTCCATAATGGAGCATTGGCCATAAGCACACCTCACGATCAAAGCAAGTCAAAGAGTATCGATAGATTTCCCTACCTCTTCCTGGGAAAAGAAAACCGCCGGTTCCCCGGCATCCGTGAAACATGGTGGCTTAACACCAATCTTAATAGCCGGTGGAGGTTTAGTTGCCGTGATGATCTGAGCATACGATCTCTTCCCTTGGGCGGACACGCAGGCAGCTCCTCCATCTCCCCCTTCAACCATCACTGGTGACGCCATAAAGAACAGCAAACCGAGTATGCCGACAGCCACCCAGGCCGGAGGCCAGGGCCAACACCGGCGAGGACACCAAAAAACCCAGAGCTTCTCTCTCTAAAACTAGAGAGAGAAAGAATCAACGTGAGATCACTCGTTTTTAAAACATGACAAACATGAGTTTCGAACCCAACACATTATCACTCAAAGCAACAAAGGAAGAGCTCGAGCCCATTCAAGCAGAAGCATTCTTCCTCATTGTCTCTCTGTGTGTCTTTGTGTAATTGAGAGAGAGAGAGAGAGAGAGTTGGGGGTTTAGCCTAAGAAGAGTCTTTTACTGTGAACTCTTTCCTTCTTAGGCTTAGTCTCAGATCAAGTATTTTTTTTTATCTTGAGCTTCATCTAGGGGCTTTGGGTCCAAGCTTTTGTGTTCAGAAGTGTTCCTCTTCTGTTGGATGTGAAGGCTTTTAGTGCAAGCGTTCCCCTTGTGTTAAGGAAAGAACCTCACTGGGGTTTGTACCAAGAGGTTGGCTTCTTGACCTGTAAGAGAAGTGGGTTGACTTCTTTTCTGGAAGAGAAGAAGACCAACTTGTGTCTGGTGGTGTAACCACGCTGGGGTTTGTTCTAGTAGGTTTACTTTTGAGCCTGTAAAAGAAGTGGGTTGCCTTCTTGCCAAGAAAGAGAAGAAGACCAGTAGGGGATAGGTGTTGTACGTCCTCGAGGGGGACTGTACCCTTGGTTCATTAAATCCCAAGAGTTTGCTTGGGGATTGGATGTAGGACCTCCATTTGGAAGGGCCGAACTAGGATAAATCTCTGTGTTTCTTGTGTGCTTGCTTCCGCTCCATCAATTTTCATTGCACACACTTATATATACTGACCAAACATTTTCAAGTGGTGATTTTTGTTTTAGTTTTCAGATTACCTATTCACCCTCCCTCTAGGTTAGTCTTGTTGTCATATCAAGTGGGCCAACAAGTGGTATCAGAGCAAGGTTGTGTGTTCGAGTCCCCCAGGTGTTGCTGGGGGGAAGTTTGTTGGATTATCGTGTCTAGAAACTCCCTTAGGGATTTGTTGTCACTACATGCTAGCCCAAGATCGAGTGTGTGTAGTGACATCGATCCTTGACAGCCCAGGCCACCGTAGGGACTAACCACCCGATGCGAAGCCCCAACCCCTCAGGCAATCACAATGTTGACGTGTGATTCTGTGCTGTCATAAAGGAAATATGGTTTGTCTTCACTATTAGCTCGAGCTTTTGGTGCAACGGTTGGGGCTTGATCCAACACTAATGCCCAATTTCATCACCCAACTAGTGCCTATGAAAATTGAGACTTATGCTGGTATGGTGAAGAAGGCTCAAACACTAGAGGATGCAATAGAGACTTCCAATAAAATTAGGAGGAAAACCAAAAGGAAAGAACTATAATGACCCTCCTTTTTCCAGTATGATTATACCAATCCACATCGATATAAAGGGCGTCATTACAGTAGGACATTTACCCTACACAATACAGTAGGTCGAGATGTACAAAAATAAAAAAAGAGTACAGTGGAAATAAAAGAGAAGTCTTATTCCATCATCATTCACATAATTCAACAATCTATATAGCAAATGTAAATAACAATTGCCCACATTATACAAGTCCACATGAATAACATTGTCATTGTTCACATACTAGGGAAAAGAAAATGTAAACTACGCAGCAATATCCACAAGTGCAGCTACTCCTCATGCTCGGAGTCGCTCCTCACTAAGTCCTCCTCATGTACGGGAACACCTGTCTCTCCTGTATGTTAAAGCAAGTATGAGTCTTTCAACAAGACCTAGCAAGCAACTTAAAGGCACATCCTTACACATATCACATACACATGCTAGTCTTTTAAACAATAAAAGAAATACATGGCACATGCTTTATGACAATTAACAAATATACATAAACAACCTATACATGTTTTCCACACATGATAACCAACTTGATTCATGTGGCTAATCACAACTCATATCAATCATATTATTAAACAAATAAAGCATGGAAATTAGCACAAGATAACTAACAATCCTAGCATGATATCTAACATTTTTCACATACTTTTATAACACATATACACATCTTTAGCTTGTTGTTTTAACATAAATAACTTTCATTCACATGGTTACACATCCTTTCACATGCTATCACATTCACATAACACTATCACATGTTCACATTGCACATATTCACGTCTTTCACACTTTTACACTAAATTTCCGTGACACATAGTCCGAACCACCATAAAGAAGGACACACATTCACATAACATATACTCATCACCTAGACAATACAGTGACGAATCTTGGTAACTGCGCAAAACCGGGAGAAGCCCTCTCCACCCTAACCAGTGGTACATGTCCACCTCCAAGATTTCATCCTGATGCCCACAGGATATCACATACACAATGAGCCTTCCCATAAGAACTTTTCTACAATATGGCTCCATAGTCTTCTATGGTAGCAGTGTCAATCTCGGCACATATTACACATTAAGACTTAATAACATGGTTTACATTATTCACATGCACTATTTAACTCATTCACATGCACTTTAAACTAATATACATGTTTCAGTTTACAGACTCAGAATGACTGATTCACAGTGTCTATTTAATCATATCAGTATCTAATCATGCTTCTAAACAATGAGATTTACATGAATTAAATCAACATGCTTAATATGGTCTAATTACCCCGTGTTAAAAGCAAACTATATCCACGGAACTCAACAATATCAGATTTTATCACACACTCCATACATATAATGTGTCATATGTCTAATTTTTCAGATTTTTTGCAACTGTAAAACTTATTTTAACAATTTAAACAGATTTCATGTAATTTCAGTGAAATATTCACTTAACGTTGTAGACAGTAAAGCATTCGGTTCTAGCAGGTCTAAAACATGTGAACAGTCACTCTAAGATCATGATAATTTTTTGTAACCCTAACATGCAACAAAACTATTTATTCCGAATTAAACACAACCAAAACATGCTTATTTCATGAATACAAAATTTATATTAAATATAATCATGTTCAGAAAATTGTCAAAACTTCATGATATGACCTACAAACCATACCTGACCAATCACAATTCTCACAGCATGCACAGACCTCCAAACAATCAAAAATCACAGTACAGAGATCAAACATATAGTTCTGCAGAAAACATATGAACTTGACGGCAAGGGTCTTGCCGTCAATAAGGGTTAACGGCACACTATGCTGTCATCAACTTAGGAACTTGGTGGCAACAAGGTTTCCGTCAACCTCTTATCTGCAGAAGTGCGGACCGAACTCAAATAAAAAGGTGAATTGGGGGTTCCAGGATACAAATAAAATACAGAAAAATTGCTAGGACCTAGGGGACATGTCTAGGGATGATACCCCTTGATTACTTGCCAGAAAATAAATCTCTAAAGGGTTTGATTAGTCGAAGAAGCCCTCCTCGGCCAAGCCAAGAAGGTGCAGATTCCCCTCCCAAATTCGGTCTTCTTGTTGATGCAGATGGATCTCCAGAGTCAGGGAAGATTCTTCAATAGTAGGAGCACCTCCCAGTCGAAGTAGATCGTCGGAAGAAGCTCGAAATTGCCGGATCAAGCCTTAAGAAAATATGGCTTTCTCACAAACGAACCCTAGGTTTTCCTTTAAGCCAAAAGGACCTAATCTGGCCAAAAACACTAGGTTTTATAGGGATAAGGGTCGGGGTGCACCTAGGATTAGGTTTTCCTACCATTGGATAGGTTTCCTAATCAAGAACCCGGAGAAGTAAACGGTCACTTTGCTACCGTTAATAGGGAGTCGGCGTCCATCGATCTGGACATCTATCTCCCGAAGCCATGCAATCAATAGCACACAGGTTGCTGTCAACCTACCCTTAACGTCAAGGGATGTTAACAGGGATTTCAGCAGAATACAGAAATATCAATAAACATACATACATAGAATAGATGAATACAATATGCACATCAATAATTAAATACCATATGCACATTAAATAAATATATTATATGCACAAAAATAAACATATATATATATATATGCACATAGGTAATTAAATAATTATAATATGTAAAAAATCAAATAAGCATAATATGAACAAAATTCGAGGGCCTTACACCCTCTCCTCCTAAAAGAAAATTTCGTCCTCGAAGTTAGAACGAAAATACTAACCAAACAAATGGTGATACTTCTTATTCATGGCTTCCTCAAGCTCCCATGTAGCCTCCTCCCGTGAGAAGTTCCTCCATAACACCTTCACGGATGCAATACTCTTGTTCCTGAGGTGCTGAACCTTCCGGTCTAGAATAGCTACTGGTTGCTCTACATACGACAAGTCTTTCTGAATCTCCACTAGCTCGTGACTAATAACATGAGATGGATCTCGCACATATCTTCTGAGCATAGACACATAGAAAACTGGGTGCACACTAGCTAATGCTGGGGGTAAAGCTAGCTCAAATGCCACGCTGCTAATCTGCCTGAGAATCTCAAATGGGCCAATGAATCTCGGACTCAACTTGCTATGCCTACCAAACCTGACAATGCCTCGTGTTGGCGAAACCTTGAGAAATACATGCTCGCCATCCTCGAACTCCAAATCCTTCCTCCTGTTGTCGACGTAGCTCTTCTGCATATCTTGCGCCGCAACCAACCTCTGCCTGATAAGCTGAATCTTATCCGAAGTTTCCTGCACCAACTCCGGACCAACTAACTGTCTATCACCTGTCTCCTTCCAGCACAAAGGAGATCTATAGGGTCGCCCATACAAAGCCTCAAATGGAGCCATGCCAATGCTCACATGAAAACTGTTGTTGTAGGTGAACTCCACAAGAGGTAGATGACACTCCCAATCGCCCTTCCAGTCAAGCACACACGCCCTCAACATATCCTCGAGCGTCTGGATAGTCCTCTCGGATTGGACATCTGTCTGGGAATGAAATGCTGAACTAAGCTTCAGCTGAGAACCCAAAGCCTCCTGAAGACCCTGCCACAGCCTCGAAGTAAACCTCGGGTCTCGGTCAGAAATTATAGACTTCAGCACACCATGCAACCTCACAATGCTGCCAACATAAAGCCTAGCAAAGCTCTCCACGGACTGCTTCTTCTTCATAGGCAAGAAATGTGCCGTCATGGAGAAACGGTCTACAATCACCCAAATCGAGTCATTGCCCTTAGCTGATCTGGGCAAACTCGTCACAAAATCCATGGTGATTGCCTCCCACTTCAATACTGGTATCTCCATCTTCTGCATAAGGCCCGATGGTCGCTGACGCTCGGCCTTCACCTGCTGGCACACTAAACATCTGGATACGAACTCGGATACATCCTTCTTCATACTAGACCACCAGAAAGATCTCTTCAAATCTTGATACACCTTGGTGTTGCCCGGATGAATAGAGAACCTTGATCTATGAGCTTCTGCTAGTACACACTCACAGACTTCTACAACATCAGGAACACAAACTCGTTGCTGGAATCTAATGACACCGTCCTCATCTTGAGCAATGCCTGCCTTGCCCACCATCTCCTAAAGCCTAGGATCCGCTCTTTGTTGCTTGATCACCTCATCCAAAACTGTGGATTGGATAGATAACCGAGCCACGAAAACCTGACACAACTATGGCTCTAACTCAGTCATAGCACATGCTGCATCCTCAAGCATCTTCCAATCCTGTCGAAGCAAAGACCTCTTCCTGCTGAGTGCATCCACCATGACATTCGCCTTCCCTGGATGATACTGAAGCTCGAAGTCGTAGTCCTTGAGAAATTCAATCCACCTTCTCTGCCGCAGGTTCAACTCCTTCTGAGAGAAGAGATACCTCAGACTCTTGTGGTCAATGAACACCTCGAACTTGACACCATAAAGATAGTGTATCCAGATCTTCAGTGCAGCCGCTAACTCCAAATCATGGGTCGGATACTTACGCTCATGCTCCTTTAACTGGCGAGAAGCATAGGCAACTACCTTACCATGCTGCATCAACACACAGCCAAGGCCTATCTGAGAAGAATCATAGTAGATAGCAAAACCCTCTGCACCACTCAGAAAGATCAACACGGGTGCAGATGTAAGCCTCACCTTCTACAATTGGAAACTACTCTCGCAATCATCACACCACACAAACTTCACACCCTTCCTGGTTAGCTTAGTCAAAGGTGCGGCGATAGATGCAAAGCCCTCAATGAACCGCCTATAATAGCATGCTAAGCCAAGAAAACTCCTAATCTTTGATGGTGTCCTTGGAATCTCCCAATCTAACACTGCCTGGACCTTTGCCGGATCAACAACAACTCCAGCGCTTGAGATAACATGCCCAAGGAAATGAACCTCGCCCATCCAGTAGTCACACTTTCTGAACTTAGTATACAACTTGTGCTCTTAGAGAACCTCCAGAACAACCCTTAAATGCTCACAGTGTGTAGCCTCATCAGGAGAATAGACTAACACATCGTCGATGAACACCACTACAAAGCTATCCAAATATTGTCTAAACACCCTGTTCATGAGATCCATGAACACTGCAGGGGCATTAGTCAGACCAAATGGAAGCACAAGAAACTCATAGTGTCCATAACGAGTCTTGAAAGCAGTCTTGGACACTTCTTCACCCTTAATCCTCAACTGATGTTAGTCGGACCGCAGATCTATCTTAGAAAATATCGATGCATTCTGCAGCTGATCGGACAAATCATCAATCTGCGGCAGGGGATACCTAGTCTTCATTGTCCCCTGGTTGAGCTTACTGTAATCAATGCACAGCCTCAGTGAACCATCCTTCTTCTTCACGAATAATATAGGTGCGCCCCATGGTGACACACTAGGGAAAATGAATCCCTTATCCAGCAAATCCTGCAACTGCTTCCTCAGCTCAGCTAACTCCACAGGTGCCATCCGATAAGGAGCCTTAGAGATAGGAGAGGTGCCTGGAAGCAACTCTATAGTGAACTCTATCTCTCTATCCAGTGTCAATCTAGACAAATCATCAGGAAATACGTCTGGAAATTCCTGCACTACTTTAATCTCCTCAAGGGTCGGTTATTGATCGGCCTTTGGTACTAAGATCACACTGGCAAGGAATGCGTCACAACCCTTGTTCATCATCCTCATCGCCTTCATGGCGGAGATCAAAAACCTTCCCGCTAAGTTCCTTGGCAACAGATGTGAGAACTCATCCTCACCAGGAATACGGAAAGTAATCTTCTTCCCTCTACAATCCACCAAGGCATAGTGCTCCTCAAGCCAATGCAGACCAAGTATGGCATCATAGTCCTTCATCTTGAGCAAGTAGAAGCACTCAAACAAGCCTCGGTCTTCAATGCACACAGGTAAGGATGGAATACACTTCCTCGTCACTACCGTATCTGTCGGTGTGTGCACAGACAAAGGGACTTCTAACTCCTCTGCCTCAACTCCAGAATCTGCTGCTAACTGCTTGGCAAACTGCTCGGAAACAAACGAGTGTGTGGCACTCGTATCAAACAATACCCGAGCATGCACACCCATGACTAGAACCGTACCTTCCATGGCGTTCTCGGCCTGCTCTGCATCCTCTCGTGCTAGTGCAAACACTCGAGCTTGGGCTAGAGGACTTCCCGGTCTCCCTGTCACTGGTGCTGCTGCTGCTGCCACTGCTAGGGCTAGCGCTCCCCTCTACACACCCTTCTGAAGTCCGGGGCAATCTCAGATCTGGTGCTTGGTGCTGCCACACTTGAGACACTTCCCTGACAACTTCCAACACTCGGTACCATCGTATGCCCTACCACAGTGAGGACACGCCTTCTTGTCGCTGGGCCTGAAGCTAGGTGATTGTGGTGTAACTACCTGCTGACTAGATGCCGCTGGACGCTGGGGTGACTGGTACACTACCTTCTTTTTGTCCTGCCTCTAGAAAGGTGGCGCGGACCTCTTCTAAGCTGCCCTCTTCTCCTCCAGGTACTGATCCATCTCGCTCTCCTGCCTGTACGCTGCGCTGAGTGCCTCGTCCAAAGTATGGTGGTCAAAAGCCACAAGCCTCGACCTAAGTGATGGCTTGAGCCCTATCACAAACTTCTTAGCCTTCCTGCGCTCATCAGGAACTATATGTGGAGCATATTTAGAAAGCTTGGAAAACCTAGCCTCAAACTCCAGGCCATCATGGAGCCCTGAGTAAGAGAGAGAAACTCCTACTCCATCTTGTCCTAGATGTGCTCGGGGATGAACTTGGCCCGAAAGAGCCTCGTAAACTTGGCCCAAGTTACCTCAATAGCACCATCCTCGTACCTGGTACGTAGTACGTAGGCCCACCAAACATCGGCTCTCTCCTACAAAACACAACCCATAAGCACCAATCTAAACAAAACCTTAACCTACACAAGTACATATACTTTAAGTACCTGTAGCATGTAGGTAGTCAGACTAACTTTGCCTTCCTCTGCACACCTGATGGCTCAAAAAATCTTCTCAACTTCCCTCATCCAGCTCTCTACCAAGAAAGGCTGACTCTCCCCCTTCAAAGAAGGCGGAGCCATCCTCTTGAACCTCTCCATGATGGACGGACCACCATGGCCATGCTTCTGAGGAATGGGAGCTGGAGCCTAAGCATGGGACATTAAGCAACATATAAGCAACACATAACAATCATGCATTTAACAAAACAGACTACTCCTATTTAACAATTCTAACCAGTGCCTGCAACTGAGCCTACAGTGTCGTCTGAGTCTGCGCCTGGGTCTGCATTGCCTGGACCAGGCCTTGCATGAACACGCCATAATCCACAGGTGGTGGTGGAGGAAGTACCGTGGGACCCTGGGGTGCTGGGGCCTGCTTCTCACCTCTCTCCTCACGCCTCTGCTCATCCTCCCGAGCCTGAGCACCACGCCTACCACGGCTCGCCATAGCCTGTAAAACAATTAATCTAGTTAGAATCTAAGTTACTTAGTCCTAACCATTTTCTTAACTATCATTAATTCATTATTAGATATTTTCCACATATATGGACAAATTCTATAAAGACTTTGAAATATTATGTAGATGATGGCATATTCATGCACAATATCAACCTGTTGCTCTGATACGAATCTTTGTAACGACCCTCCTTATACCGGTATGATTATACCAATCCACATCGATATAAAGGGCATCATTATAGTGGGACATTTACCCAACACAATACAATAGGTCGAGATGTATATAAATAACAAAAGAGTACAGCGGAAATAAAAGAGAAGTCTTATTCCATCATCATTCACATAACTCCACAGTCTATATAGCAAATGTAAATAACAATTGACCACATTATACAAGTCCACATGAATAACATTGTCATTGTTCACATACTAATGAAAAGGAAATGTAAACTATGCAGCAATCTTCACAAGTGCAGCTTCTCCTCACACTCGGAGTCACTCCTCACTAAGTCCTCCTCAAGTACGGGAACACCTGTCTCACCTGTATGTTAAAGCAAGTATGAGTCTTTCAACAAGACCCAGCAAGCAACTTAAAGGCACATCCTTACACATATCACATACACATGCTAGTCTTTTAAACAATAAAAGAAATACATGGCACATGCTTTATGACAATTAACAAATATACATAAACAACCTATACATGCTTTCTACATATGATAACCAACTTGATTCATGTTGCTAATCACAACTCATATCAATCATATTCTTAAACAAATAAAGCATGGAAATTAGCACAAGATAACTAACAATCCTAACATGATATCTAACATTTTTCACATGCTTTTATAACACATATACACATCTTTAGCTTGCTGTCTTAACATAAATAACTTCCATTCACATGGTTACACATCCTTTTACATGCTATCACATTCACATAACACTATCACATGTTCACATTGCACATATTCACATCTTTCACACTTTTACACTAAATTGCCTTCACACATAGTCCGGACCACCATAAAGAAGGGCACACATTCACATAACACATACCCGTCACCTAGGCAATGCAGTGATGAATCTTGGTAACTGCGCAGAACTAGGAGAAGCCCTCTCCACCCTAACCAGTGGTACTTGTCCACCTCCAAGATTTCATTTTGATGCCCACAGGATATCACATACACAATGAGCCTTCCCATAGGGACTTTTCTACAGTACGGCTCCACAGCCTTCTATGGTAACGATGTCAATCTTGGCACATATTACACATTAACACTTAATCACATGGTTTACTTTATTCACATGCACTATTTAACTCATTCACATGCACTTTAAACAATATACATGTTTCAATTTATAGAACTCAACATGACTGATTCAAAGTGTCTATTTAATCATATCCGTATGTAATCATACTGCTAAACACTGAGATTTACGTGATTTAAATCAACATGCTTAATATGGTCTAATTACCCCTGTTAAAAGCAAACAACATCCACAAAACTCAAAATAGTATCAAATTATTATCACAGACTCCATACATATAATGTGTCACATGTCTAATTTTTTAGATTTTTCGCAACTGTAAAACGTATTTTAACAATTTAAACAGATTTCATGTAATTTCAGTGAAATATTCACTTAACATGGTAGACAGTAAAGCACTCAGTTCTAACAGGTCTAAAATATGTGAATAGTCACTCTAAGATCATGATAGTTTTTTGTAACCCTAACATGCAACAAAATTATTTATTTCGAATTAAACACAACCAAAACATGCTTATTTCATCAATACAAAATTTATATTAAATATAATCATGTTCAACAAATTGACAGAACCTCATGATATGACCTACAGACCATACCTGAGCAATCACAATTCTCACAGCATGCATAGACCTCCAAATAGTCGAAAATCACAATACAGAGATCAAACATATACTTCTACAGAAAACATATGAACTTGACAGCAAGGGTCTTGCCGTCAACAAGGGTTAACGGCACACTATGCTGCCATCAACTTAGGAACTTGGCGGCAACAAGGTTTCCGTAAACCTCTTGTTTGCAGAAGTGTAGACCGAACTCAAATAAAAAGGTGACTAGGGGGTTCCAGGACACAAATAAAATCCGAAAAAATTGCTAGGACCTAGGGGACATGTCTAGGGATGATAACCCTTGATTACTTCCTGAAAATAAATCTCTAAAGGGTTTGATTAGTCGATGAAGCCCTCCTCGGCCAAGCCAAGAAAGTGCAGATTCCCTTCCCAAATCCGGTCTTCTTGTTGATGCAGATGGATCTCCGGAGTCGGGGAAGATTCCTCAATAGTAGGAACACCTCCCAGTCGAAGTAGATCACCGGAAGTAGCTCGAAATTGCCAGATCAAGCCTTAAGAAAATATGGTTTTCTCACAAATGAACCCTAGGTTTTCCTTTGAGCCAAAAGGACCTAATCTGGCCGAAAACACTAGGTTTTATAGGGCTAAGGGTCGGGGTGTGTCTAGGATTAGGTTTTCCTACCATTGGATAGGTTTCCTAATCAAGAACCCGGAGAAAATGCAGTCGTTTTCAGATCCGGAATCGCAACATAACTGGAGAAGTAAACGGCCATATTGCTGCCATCAACAGGGAGTCGGCGTCCATCGATCTGGACGTGTATCTCCCGTAGCCATGTAGTCAACGGCACTCAAGTTGCCGTCAACCTGCCCTTAACGTCAAGGGATGTTGACGTTAACAGGGATTTTGGCAGAATCCAGAAATATCAATAACATATATAAATAGAATAGATAAATACAATATGCACTTCAATAATTAAATACCATATGCACATTTAAATAAATACATTATATGCACAGAAATAAACATATATACATATGCACATAAGTAATTAAATAATTATAATATGCACAAAATCAAATAAGCATAATAAGAACAAAATTCGAGGGCCTTACAAGAACTATCCTCTAGCTTAGAAGGTTCCAAAGCTATGGTCGGAGAGTAGAGACCTAATGGTGGTAGTGGTCAACCAAAGAATAAAACGGCCAAGGAGAATGACAAGCAATTGGCTCTTGTACATGTAGGGCGATGCAAGCACTACGATAAAGTGAGCCATTTATTGGAGATCTGTTGGAGGATCTAAGGTAAATGCTTCCGATGTGACAACCCAGTTCACAAGATTAGGAAATGCCCACTGATGGAAGACAAGGGTCAAGGGGAAACAAAACATTAAGGAAGACTTCAAGCTTTAGCGCAACCTACTCATGATGAGGAAGTAGAAGCCGTGGAAGGTAACTCTAACCCATCTACTTTAATCCATTTAACATTTCATAGAATGATGATTTATAGCTCCTTAGCTGAATGAGGTATCGTGTGAATTTGGTGGATCAAATTCTTTTTAACGAGGGAGGATGTACCAACCCAATAAATTTAATTTAGATAAAATAAGTTGAATTAATTATAAACTAAAGTGAATAAATGAGTTAAAATAAAATCTAATAAGTAAAAGCTATTAATGGGCTTAATTAATAGTCCATCTTGGAGTAATGAGCCAATATAGAAGTTAGAATAATAGAGATAATAAGAAATTATTATTAAATTCAGAATACCCATTAACCCCTTATTTAAATGAGCTAAATAAGCTTAAATAAATGCCATAAATATCTAAACTTCAGTCCCAACACTACCCTAACATGCTAGGCACAATTTCTTATGTCTATCCCAAAACCCAATTAGAGATTGGAAGGCTAGGAGATAGAGATTAACATAAAAATCTCATAATTAAAAAAAGTTAGAGTTGTATTAGGAATTAAATAGGGAAATCCTATAAATATACCCCAATCCCTCTCTTGGGTGACCCTATTGCTACCTGGTGGACATTAGGGATGATAAGGAAAGTCCAAGGGGAGAGGACCTCGTGGGAAAAGAGGAGTTTTAGGAGTCTTCATCAAGTTTTTTACATTTTTTCTCTAGTTTACAATTTTTCCAAAGGTAGGTGTTCTCACAGACCAAACCCTAATTGATCATGCCAACAGATAGTTCTTCATGTCTAGATTAAGAATAGTGTGTTTTCCCCAATTTTTATTGTGCAATTTGTGTGTATTAAGTGTTTTGAGATTGACTATCCTATTTTCAAACATGCTCTTAAACCCTTTAATTGATGTCAAAAGTCTTGTTTTGATCTTGTATCAAGCTTTTCGTAGGTTTATAAGCATGTACAAAAGTGTTTTTTATGTGTTTTCCCTCTTTTGAAACCATTAGAAATCGAGTCTTTGAGGTTTTGGATTGAAACCATTGAAGATCGGGCTCTGGAGTCTGAATGTGGGGTGTCTCATGCTCACCTCCTTGTCGTGGTCATACGATATGATGCATTCAGAAGGCGTCACACATGAGAACCGCATTCAAATAGTGCCCAACCTTATGACTGCGTTCAAACTATTTTATAGAAAATGACTTTTTTTTGAAACCAGCACCCCACATCATTAAGATAGGTTAATAAATGATTGTTTTTGAAATGAAGATGCTTCAAAGGATTAATTAAGGTTAAGATGACTAATTTCATAAATTATGCAAGCTTGATTTACTCTTTTAGTTCTCTCATGTCGATATCTTTTCTATCTCTTGACTATTTCAAATTAGTTTACTTGTTTCTTGACAATAATCTTGTTCTTGTCAAATACAATGTTATATGTCCTTTCCCTAATTACATGGTACATTTACTTTAACTATTTAATGATGTATTTTTATATGGATTTATCATTACTTGTTTGCCGCTCCATTGGTTGTGCACTCTCCATCACAGCCGTCAAGCAACATGTTGTTATCCACCGTTGGTGAATGTGGAACCCTTCGTCAGATATTCCTTCTATCGGATTGGAACCATTTCACTAAGACCTCTGTAAGTCTCTGTGAGCCTATATGTCACGCCCTGACGCGGAATATCGGAGCGTGAAGGCAGTTGCAAGAAAAAGGTATAGAGCAAATACTAGACATCAAACCATTGCACATTGAATAATACTAAAGCAAATCTTTCTCATTAATAACTTTTCAATTGTCTAGTTACAACCACTAATATCAGAACCATTCTATAGGGCCCAATTACATTGTAATAAAAGGAAATAACTAACTACAACTCTAACATAATGACTCGAGGGGTACTCCTGGATTTACTCTTGGTCATTCCCTTCCTCGTGAGTGTATGTGTCATCCTCGGTCTCACTTGAGAACACAACATCAAATAACGTAGGGTGAGCGATAACTCCCAGTAGGACTTAAATCTCAGGCTCAAGCAGGCTTTAAGTAATTAACGCATTTAATGGCAGAGTATCTAACGATAGCAGGTACAAGAGAGTCAAAATATAGTAAGAGATAGCACAACAGGTAACATGATAGCACAATAGCACGAGATCGAGTATAGTTTCCAAAATAGCACAAGTATCGAGTATAGCATGAATAGCAGGATGGCCATAGCACAACTAGCACAAGTATAATAATAGCACGACGAGTATAGCACTTGTTTGTCATTCTAGACATCGAGAGAGTATAGCACGTTTTGTGATTTGATTGTCATATAGATAGTCGAGATAGATAGCACTTGAGTGTAATGACAAACACTCTGATCATTTAACTCCCATGGGCACTAGCACTTTCGGGCGCACATCCTAGGACCAGATCGGGCCCTTTATATATTGCCAAGCATTGGTTATATTGTATCTTTAGACAATCAGTCAATGGCCAATATAGAGTACCAAGAATAGTTAAGAGCACTAGATGAATAGACGAGATAGTAGAGAGAACGTGAATAGATGAGCGAGTAGAGTATAGATGAGAGCTAAGGGTACATCACGTAGAATAACGAGTAAACGGGCGATAGTAACAGTTGCACAACACGCGCACGTCGTATTGGCAGTCAGGTGGAATTCACGATATTCCCGCTGGCCATGTTATGCACAAGTCTAGAGGTCCGACGTGATTCAAGGTAAGAGCAAACTTCTAATAGCCGTTTGGATCATATCGATCCCTAAAAGTGTAATGGGTGTTAGGGTACAACTGGCTCGTCAACCATGTGGGAATCCATGATCAGAGGAGACTTACGGAGGCCTTGTGCAAGGGTTCACTAGTCCGGCGAAAGGAATATCTGACAGAGAGTTCACCACAAGCCAAGTAAAGTGTGTATATAAAAACAGGTGCTCGACGTTCTATAGGAATTCTAGAACAATGGAGCGTCGATATCGGTATATAAACAACGCAAGAAATGAATACAAGTCCTTTAAAATAGGGTAATTAATATACTTTATTGCAATAAATTACCAGATACATTATGAGATATTTTATGCCAGATTTCAGCCATATATGGATGGTTCATGTGTGTGCATCTGTAAGAGAAATCATAGATAGAAAAGAAGTCGTGAATATGTATTTTAAAGCATTCAATATAGCTCCATTTTAAAACTGGTATTTTTACTGCGTGTATGACTATTAAAAAGGCGTTTTCATCAAAAAATCCTGTGAACGCGACGTAGGCTAGTAAGGGTCGCGACAGGTGTAATCACAGGGATTGTACCCCCCTCAACACAGACATGAATATCAAATATGATAGCATGATAAATAGGATGTGATCGCCACCTAGAGCATTGCCAAATAAAGATAATAACGCGGGCTAACTACTCTAGGAAAGGGGGGGAAGAGAATAGAGGAGTACCTGATGTCGCGGTCGTCAGGACGGACGCGGGCAGCCTGAGGACGCGTCAGTCTTGGCGGACGCGTTTCTTGTCATGTCACCTTCCTCCGTCGCGTTCTCTTCTAGTGCGGGAGATGGTGAGTGGGACCTCCTTCCCGTCCTCCAGCCGGCCAGAGGACAAGAGCCGCTTGTGGATCTTCGCTTGGGTGCCTGCCAAAACAACAAAAACAAGAAATAAAACCCTGTTAGACTATGTTAAGTGTAGTAGCTATTCTTAAATGAAAGAAAGATGTGGAGCATGGAGGGAACGGACCTGGGGGTGGTTTTTAAACCCCTTGGGTAGTAGGAAAACGTGGGGAGGAATATGCATGGGGAGAAATCATGGAAGAGGAGAGGGAGGAACCCTAACTAGCATGTATTCATGTGCAAAACATAGAAAAGAAAGTAAAAATCAAAACTAAACAGATACTGCCCCGTTTGATGTGATTCCAGTTGGAGGTCATAGAGGAGGACGTCTTGAACAACTTTCATGAAGACATCTTGAAGAGATCTGGCCTGGTTTGGGCTGTGGAAGAGATGATAATCTCATATGTGCAGATCTCGATATGAGAGAGAAAGTGAAGATCAATTTGCTGTAACGTTTCGCACAAGCCACCAATCGACGTGATTCCACTTCGAGGTTGAAGAGGGCTTTGTGGGGAGAAACTTTGATGAAGAAACCTCGAAGATATCTGGTCTGATCTCCACAAGTCGTGTAAGCACTGCTGGTCCTGGAGGCGATATGAGAGAGAAGGAGGAGAGAGAAAGGAGGAAAACGGGAAGAACAGCTTCTCCTCTACCTTGGGGACGATGGGACCTCGTGCAGAACCTCCAGGGACCTCTCCTCATGGTGGTAGCCTTCCTCTCTTCCCTAGAGAGTCCTAGGATGTGTTTAAGAGAGAGAGAGAGAGTCCAATCCCGAGTTAGAGAGAGAGTCCAAGTTGTGGGAGAGTTTGAGAGTCTATCTAGAGTTTGGATGGGCTTGGGGCTCCCTAGGGATGAGGATAGGAGATTTAGGTCGTAATCCAACTCATAGGGACTTTAGATAGGCTCTAGGATGGAGAGAGAGACCGAAAATCACGTAAAAATGTGTTTACGTGCATGGCGCTGTCGCGACGGGTCGTGGGGCCGCGTTCATGTCGCGTCCATGTAGCAGGTCGCGTCACTAGGGGCAGTGCGCGTAGGTCCCATGAAAAGGGCCATAACGCTCTCCACAGATATCGGATTGATGCGTCGTTTGTTGCGTTGGATTCTAGACTCAGAGGGCTACAAAAAGATAGTATGATATGCCAAATTTGGATTAGAAATGAGGACGTTATGAGCTCTCAAAGTGAAGGCATGTTCAGAAGATTGGGCAGATTGCACAGTTTTGATATTTCAAGTGGTGTTTGGCCATGAGCTTGAGAATGGGCTTGACATTGAGGGTGAATGGGCTCATGATGGGCCAGAGAAGGACTCCAAAGTGATGATCAATTTGGGACATCAATGATATGAACAAGAAAAAGTACTCAACTTATAGGCCGAAAACGGGTGTCTACAAATTGCCCCTCCATGATGCCTGCTTTGCAAGGGAGCGAAGCGGAAAGAGAGCGAAGTGTAATGAAATGGATGTTGGGTTGAGTGTAATTTCATATCATTTCCCCTCTTATTTTGATGATGACAAATGTGATTTGAATGCAAATTAATTGAAACATGATAAACACATTTCACCTGAAATACATATTCAAAAAGCATGCTTCAAAGCACACTTATCATTTGTACTCATAATAAAATACTTTACTAATGATATAAGTGTTTAATTTTCAGGTACAAAGACTTTTTGCAAAGATGGTGTCGACACACCCCACAATGGTGTCGACACAACACCTCAGACTCAAAGGCAAAAAGATGAAGAAATGCTAAGACTGTGTCGACACTAGTCAAAAAGCAGGTCGACACGAGTTGCAGATTCCAGGAATTAGTCTACCCAGGTCGACACAGAATGAGGGCAGGTCGACACTGGACCTCGCTCCCAGAACAGCCTGTTTTCAGAATTGGGACAGCAGGTCGACACCACCACCAGGGCAGGTCGACACTGGATCAATTCCCAGAACAGCCTGTTTGCAGAATGGGACAGCAGGTCGACGCAATATGAGAGCAGGTCGACATTGGACCTCATTCCTAGAACAGCCTGTTGTCAGATTTGGGACAGTGTGTCGACACCACCACCAGGGCAGGTCGACACACTACGGAAATATTCCAACTTAAGATGGATGATTGCCACGTGTCAGCCTAGGGCGATGGTGTATCAACCTAGGATTGTGTCCCCTTGTACCTAAAGGGTATCTTTGGAATCTTTTGGGTATAAAAGGCCCCCAATTGGCTATCCATCACATCAAGAGACCCAACGAACTCTTGGAGCCTCCAGAAAGTTCCCTTTGGCGGCGAGAAGAGTTCATCTCCCTCCTCTGCTCTCCTGGTGTCTTCTGAAGACCAATTCTCATCAATTCGATTGTGAGAATTGGGGTGTGATCGTTGAAGAAGCATTTGAAGCGCCTCAAGGAAGCAGATCAAGTAGAAGCATCCGTTGGAGAAGATTTCAAGGAAGATCCCCAAGTTCAAAAGTGCAGAGCATCGCTTGGGACTTCAAGAATCCAAGCCTCTTCCCAATCTGAGCTTCTACAAGGGAGTACACTGAAGAACAAAGTCTTTTCATACAATCCTCATTGTACTTTTGTTCTTCTGAGACATTTTGAGATTGTGCAAGTGCTTCTGCATAATTCTCATGAATGTTCTCATGTTCGACATGATCTGCTGCTAGAAGATCTATGTCTTGTGTTGGTGTCTAGCAAAGTTGTTTGTGAGCCACTGTGCTCAGTTTGAGTCGTCGAACTCAAGTGTTTGTTGAGCAGTCTTGCTCAGGGATCTAGAGTAGTCTTACTCTAGAGTTGTGTGAGTTGTAAGCTCAGGTGTTGGAGTTGTCTGGCTCCAGTGGGTGTGTTACCCAAGTTGTTTAGTGAATCCTCACTGGGTGTGAGGGGTGGATGTAGGAATCACATGGGTGATTTCCGAACCACCTAAAAATCTCTGTGCACTTGTCTATTTGTGGTTTGATTCTATTATCCGTTAGATGCTTGCATAGGATCGTTTAAGATTCACTTAATCAACTGGTTTCTCATCTATTTTATCAACTCACTTAACATCTCATCAGATCTGTGTTTTTCACTGTTAAAATTGCCTCTGATTCTCAAAGTATTTTTAAATTGCTTAAGCTTCCGCATAGAGTGGCATAGATCTATTCATCCCCCCCCCTTCTAGATCTTATCCATCCTTTTCCTCGATCCTTCAATTGGTATCAGAGCAGGTTTATACTTGATCTGATTTGATTTGAGCAGTTTTTGAGTATTGTGTGTCTGATTGCTTGATTGTTTGCTTGCTTGCTGAGTATTCTTTCTGTGCTTTCTTCTTAAGTCAATGGATTCCAAAGGTTTCATAGCTGAGGGGCATTCCATAAATAGGCCACCATTCTTTAATGGAACGGACTATTCATACTGGAAAAATAGAATGCAAGTCTTTCTAAGAGCCCAGAACTATGAAATTTGGAAAGTGGTTGAGGTTGGTCCCTATGAAAACCAGGGAGAGGAAGAAACCTGGACTAGGGAACAAATAAGAAAAGCCACATTGAATTATAGTGCCATGAACATGATTCAATGTGCTGTTCATCCCAAAGAGTATTCGAGAATCTCAATGTGCAAATCTGCCAAAGAGATGTGGGATAAGCTCGAATTACTTTATGAGGGAACATCACAAGTGAAGGAAACTAAGGCAAATATTCTTGTTTCAGAATATGAATTGTTTATGATGAAGTCTAATGAAACAATTTCTGAAATGTTTGCCAGGTTCATGGTTATTGTCAATGGACTCAAGGCCTTAGGTAAGGACTACACAGATGCAGACTTGGTAAGGAAAATCTTACGTTCACTCTCTTCTATTTGGCACACAAAGGCCACTGTCATTGAAGATTCTAAAGATTTGTCCAAAATTCTTTGGATGAATTGATAGGATCCTTAATGACATATGAAATCAATTTGAAAAGAAATGAAGAACACATAATTAAGACCAAGCCAATGGCACTTAAGGCCTCTTCAAGTAACAAAGACAAAAGTCAAGAAAAGACAAGTTCTGAGGAGTCTGAGTCAAATGAGGATGAAATTGCCCTCATGACCAGGCAATTCAGAAAATTCTTGAAATATAGAAAAGGAAAAATGTCTGGGAAAAAGAAGTTTTCTCAGGTAAAAGAAACACTTCCTCTTCTAATTTCAACAAGAATAAAAAATCTGACGAAACTGTCATTTGTTACAGGTGTAATAAGCCAGGACACATGAAGGGAGAGTGTCCTGAGAACAAGAAAGAAAAGCACAAGAAGTTCCAGAAGTTCCAGAAGTTCAAGAAGCCAAAGGCCATGGTAGCCACTTGGTCTGATGAAGATTCAAGTGAAGAAGAAGAAGACAAAAAATCCTCAAGCTCTGAGAGTGAGGAAATCTGCTTCATGGCCAACAACTCTGAAGAAAAGGTAAGCACTTCTTTTGAAGATTTCACTGTTGAAGATTGGCAGGATGTTTATGCTGAACTAGTTGAAAAATATTCTGAAATGAGAAAAGAAAATAAACACATCAAAAAGAAAATTGAAAACCTTTATCATAACCAATCTTCAAACAACAGAATTTGTGAGCTAGAAAATGAGATAACAGAATTAAATGAAGAAAAAGAAAATCTCATGAACCTAATTGATGATCTAAAGCTTGCCTCTCAAAAGGCCACCCAAGAATTCAAAGACTTATCTGAAAAGCTGGAAATGGAAAAACAAGAAAAACAACAAAAGATTGAAGAAATTAAAACTCTTCAAAACCAGCTAAAAGAAAGGGATGAAGTTATCCAAACCTTCACAAAAGGTAAAGATAACTTGGAGGCACTGCTTGGAACAAACATGACAACAACTCTCATGGATTAGGATTCAACAAACAAAAACCAAAGAAAGACAAATCTGGTGAGAAAAAGGGCAAAGCACCATTAATTAAATTTGTCAAAGGTCCTAATCTTAAAGAACAAGACAATCAAGCAAACATCAGACAAAACATCAAACAAAACACAAAACAAATCAAAAACTCAAAAAAAAGAAGACAACCAGGTCGACACAGTCTCCTGACAGGTCGACACCAGTCCACAAGAAGAAGGCTTTTGTGGTTGCTGTGTCGACACCAGTCATGGAGAGGTCGACCTGCTCAACATCAACAGCTACAAACAACTCAATCAAAAATTCAAATAAAAATTTGAAAAACAAGAAAAAGTCAAAGGAAATCATTTATAAAGAACCTTGGACCTCCAAGAAAGCATTTCAAGATGATTGGACCAATCCTTGGAGCCAATGGTATGACAACCCTTGTTGGTATCATCCACAATTTTTTCATCCAAACTTTTGATGTACCAACAAAATCCATGGATTCCACCTCCTCATCTGAACTCCTATGCTCAAATGAAAAACTCCCCTCCCACTAAAAACAAAAATATTGGTGCTTTCATTCCTAAGGAAAAGAACAAACAGAAAAAGACTGAAAACACCAATGAAACAAAACAAAAATAAAAAACAAGTCAAATTTGGGTGAGAAAAGATTTACTAACAATGTTCAAACATTCTGATGGTCCCAACTCTGTTTGGGTACCAAAATCTTCTCTCCACTGATCTATTGTGCAGGAAGGTCGTGCACCCAACACCAATGTGTGGTTTCTTGACAGTGGGTGTTCACGACACATGACGGGAGACAGAGCCAAATTCTCATTCCTGATTGAAAAGGAGGGAGGGTCAGTGACTTTTGGAGGTAAAAATAAAGGAAAGATCATAGGATCTGGTAAGGTTGGTCAAACTTCCTCAAACTCTGTAGATAATGTTTTACTAGTTGATGGTCTTGATTATAATTTGCTCAGTATCAGCCAACTATGTGACAAAGGTCACAAAGTTGTGTTTGAATCTGATTTCTGTAAGATAATTGACTCATCAACTGATAAAATCAAATTTTTTGGAAAAAGGGAAAACAATGTCTACATGATCAACCTAAATAAAAACTTTTCTGAAAATCTTTGCTTTGTTGCAAATAAAGATGAAATTGCATGGACTTGGCACAAAAGACTTGGCCATGCAAGTTTCAGAACAATGAATAAGTTGTTAAGATTGAATTTGGTTAAGGGTCTTCCTGAATCCTTCTCTAAAGTTGAAAATCAAGTTTGTGGGATTTGTGCTAAAGGAAAACAAACAAGAAAATCTTTTAAAAACTTCAATGAGGTACTCACATCTAAGCCACTAGAATTACTTCACATGGACCTTTTTGGCCCTACAAGAATTCTAAGTCTAAGTGGCAAAAGATATGGGTTTGTAATCATTGATGATTTTACTAGATTTACTTGGGTTATTTTTTTGTCCCACAAAAGTGATACTTGTCTTGAATTCAGGAACTTCTGTACCACTGTCTTAACAACTTATCCATATAAAATCAAAAATATTTTGACTGATCATGGGGGTGAATTTGAGAACACATCTTTTTTGATTTATGTGCTGAATTTCAAATATTCCACAAGTTTTCTTCACCAAGAACTCCAGAACAAAATGGAGTTGTGGAAAGAAAGAATAGAACTCTTGTGGAAATGGCTAGATCCATGCTCTTAGGAAGTAATTTGCCCAAATCCTTTTGGGCTGAAGCTGTAAACACAGCCAATCACATTCTAAATAGAGCATTGATCAGACCAAAAATCAGCAAAACCCCCTATGAATTATTGAAAAACAAAAAGCCAACTGTATCTTATTTTAAAACTTTGGGTGCAAATGCTTTGTACACAATAATAACAAAGAAAACCTTGACAAATTTGATGCTAAAAGCTAGGAAGCTATCTTCCTTGGCTATTCTGAGGTGTCAAGGGCTTTCAAAGTGTACATTCTTAAATCTAAAACTGTTGAAGAATCTCCACATGTTATCTTTGATGAAAATTCCTTTTCAACTGATAATTCTAAATCTTGCAGGGAAAGACAAGACACTGAAGAGGATGAATTTGTTGTGGACTCTTCACCAACCGTTGAGGAGTTTGAAAACATTGAAGAGAACCTGAACACCCCATCTTCAAGTGGTTCAGGTAATATTGTCCCAGAAGTGGGTACTTCTCAACAGGTAATTTCTGAACATAGATTTCTGAAAGATCACCCATTAGACAATGTGGTTGGCAATGTAAATGATAGAGTTAGGACTAGATCTTCATTCCTGCATGATATTGAAGAAGACCCACTAGCTCTAATTTCCCAAATTGAACCAAAGTCAATTGATGAAGCCTTGTCAAGTTCAGATTGGATTAATGCCATGCATGATGAACTTCATCAATTTGAAAGAAATCAAGTATGGGAATTAGTACCTAGACCTAGTGACCAAACAGTCATTGGCACTAGATGGGTTTTCAGAAATAAGTTGAATGAAAATGGTCAAGTCATTAGAAATAAAGCTAGGCTAGTTGCAAAGGGGTACAATCAAGAATTTGGAATTGATTTTGAAGAATCATATGCCCCTGTAGCTAGACTAGAAGCAGTTAGAATTTTCCTTGCTTTTGCATCCTCCATGAATTTCAAAGTTTATCAAATGGATGTCAAAAGTGCTTTTTTAAATGGATATATTAAGAAAATGTTTTTGTTGAACAACCTCCTGGATTTGAAAATGAAAAACATCCTAACCATGTTTTCAAGCTTAATAAGGCTCTCTATGGTCTTAAGCAAGCTCCAAGAGCTTGGTATGACCGTTTGAGTACCTTTTTACTTGAAAAAGGATATTCTAGAGGAAATGTTGATCAGACTTGTTCACAAAAATAGTCAAAAATCAAATAATTGTGGTCCAAATTTATGTTGATGACATAATATTTGGCTCCACCAATAAAGGGCTATGCACTGAATTTTCAAATCAAATGAAGAATGAATTTGAAATGAGTTTAATGGGAGATTTAACATTTTTCTTGGGATTGCAGGTTAACCAAACATCTGAAGGGATCTTCATCAGTCAAGCCAAGTATGTCAAGGAACTTCTCAAAAGGTTTGACTTTCAGAACCTCAAGCATTCAAGCACACCTATTGCTATAAATGCTAAGCTAGAAGAAGACTCAAATGGTAAGTCAGTAGACCCAAAGACCTACAGAGGTATGATTGGCTCTCTACTCTATCTTACAACTTCTAGACCAGATATTCAGTTTAGTGTGTGTTTGTGTGCTAGATTTCAGTCTAATCCTAAGGAAAGTCACATGTTAGCTGTTAAGAGAATTTTCAAATATCTTGTTGGAACATGTGATTTAGGAATTTGGTATCCTGCTAATTGCAAGCTAGATTTGATTGCCTATTGTGATGCTGACTATGCTGGGTGTAAATTAGATAGAAAAAGCACAAGTGGCTTGTGTTTATTCCTAGGTGGGTGCCTTATTTCTTGGGCTTCCAAGAAGCAACATTCAGTTGCACTGTCAACTGCAGAGGCTGAATATGTTGCAGCAGGTAGATGTGGAACTCAGATTCTCTGGGTGAAACATCAACTTCTCGATTACAACCAAGATTTAGGTTGTGTACCCATCCTATGTGATAACACAAGTGCAATAAATCTGTCTAAGAACCCCATTCAGCATTCTAGAACCAAGCATATTGAGATTAGGCATCATTTCTTGAGAGATGAGGTTGCAAAGAAGTCCTTTGAACTCCATTTCATTGAAACTGAAAAACAAGTTGCAGACATTTTCACTAAACCCCTTCCTGAAAACAGATTTTCATCCTTGAGGAGAGAACTTGGTCTTTGTAAATGTCCACATTCTTGATCTCTCTTTAAGTTTGGGTTGAGTGTTATGCACTGTTTAAGGGGAGTTCTTTTCATATCATAACCCTTTGCTTCCTTCAGTCACATTGTCCATATCTCTCTCAATTCCACTTCCATTTCCTTTGGACAATAAATTCTTCAACTCTTATTGTGTTGAAATTTCTTGGTATATCAAATGGTGACTTGGAGAAGGACAGGTTATGCTTGTCTGGACACTTTCACTATGCGAGAGTATATGTCTCCGCCAAGTACTAAGAAATGAATATGCAATTGCTGAGGGGGAGCTTTTATTGTTAAAAGAAAATTATCTTTCTTGATTTCAAAAACTTGCATCTCTTTATTTTGATAGGAAATGATTGAAATCATCATCTCAGGGGGAGCTAGAAAATTCAAGTCATGACTTTTGCAAAATTCATAACTTTTCTTGCATTTCATCAATTTCCTGCATGATGTCATCATTCAGATATCTACAGTCTCCAAATGATCCTTTGAGTGATCTATCATATTTTTTACTAATCAACTGTCAACTATATTTTTCAACCCACAGAAATTCAGAACTCTTCCAAGATTGAAAACAACTTGTGTCTTGAAATTAAAACAACTCTTTGTTTGCAACTGATGTTGGATAAAATTGATTTCTATCTTACAAAACTCTCAAAATTTGAAAATTCAACAGAGCAATGACATTTGTGCTGAGAAACTGCACACCTTCACAATGAATGAAGTGCCATGCATGTCATGAGGCACTAATGTTATCTCTGTTCAAAGGGGATAAAAAATTCAAAATAAATTCAAAATACAGCAAAAATGTGCTATACTTTTTGATAATGACTGAGTAACTGGAAATATTGGCGTCTACAAAACGTATATTTTCATGTCAAAAGGTCATTATTTACCCCTTTGAGACTTGACAATGCATAAATCCTAAGTATCCAGGGACTATGGTGTGTAAAAAGCACTAGTACTTGAGTGAAAAAGATTTATATCATTTGATAGTCTATTACAAAAACAAAATATGTGTGTTAATGGAGTTTTGTTTAGAAAGAATCATTTTCATTTATCATCAAGTTGTTCCTTAAGATTGTGTTTTATTTTCAAAACAAGTGCATTCAGTCTAGAGGATATCTTTATTTCTTTAACATTGAGAAATATGGTAGCTTATAGTTGATTGTTAGATATATTATATCCCTCAAATCATCATTTCAGTGACTCAAATCTTTGAATGCTCATATCCTATTGGAAATTGTTTAAAACTTGAATTGTGATGAATTTCTTGCAAAATATAGCAAATGAATTTTTAAGTCTCTTAAAAATCCTTGAAATGACTATTTCTCTCATTGATTATCTTTTTAAAGAAGTCCCAAAATTTCTCAAAAAAATCTCACAAAAAATTCAATTTTTCTTCAAAGGCCAGGTCGACACCATCCTATCCCGTGTCGACACACACCCTAGGTCAGGTCGACACTACAGTCTTCCAGTGTCGACACTGCCCCCTTGCCAGACCTTTTTAAATCGTGGGTTCCGGATAAGCCCTTGTTGTTCCTGCGGGGTATTGCACCACTGCAAACCCTTTTTTAGGCATCAGGTCGACCCGACGGTCTTCTTCTCTCATTTCCGGCAAGAAATTCCACATCTTCTCTCTCAATCACATACCTTTCTCAATCGTCTCTCTTCTCCTTCATCAACTCCCGATTCCACTCCATTCTTGCAACCATGGTGAGAAAAATGGGTCCTCGCCGTGGAGCAAGATCTCAGGCCTCATCTAGGCCAGTTCCGGCAGAGGATGATGTTCCTCAATTCGAAAGAAGAACCAAAAGGCGCAATGACCCTGCAGAGCAACCAGGGTCCTCCTCTGCACCTCAGCCAGCAGCCAAGAGAGGTAGACCCTCTTCTTCGGGCAGAGGTAGGGTTTCTAGACCTGAGAATCCGGGCTCCTCTTCTGGAGATTCTATCATCATCTTCGTCTGAGTCTTCCAAGTCTCAAGACACCATTAGTGAAGCCAAGCTAATTCTGAAGCCCAGAAAAGTGGATTTGACAGATATTCAGCTAGCAAATACCTTTCCAGAAATTCAGACCTACTTCTCTTTTCAGTCTTGGTTACTCTTTATTTCTGAATTTCAAATTATCTATCCAAGACTTGTTAGGGAATTCTACAAGAACTTGAAATGCACAGATGAAGGGTTTCAGTCAAAGGTTAAGGGGATTGCTATTGACTTGCCCACAGACATAGCTGCCTCAATTTTCAAAGTACCAGATGAAGGGGCAGATTATCACAATTTCGAATTTGATCTTCATGAAGCCTATACCATCATGACAGGCCTTCCTGCTGATAAATCTGATCCCAAACAAACCTTTGTCACCAAATTCAACACAAACACATTTCCCCCTGTGTTGAGGGTCATCCACCATATGTTGACCACAATAATTACCCCTCAAGGTGGTGGAAGGGACAGGCTAACAGATATACAGAGGTTCATTCTCTATTGCATGGTAAAAGACATCAAAATCAATCTCCATGTAATATTGTATCAAATCATATCTGAAACAACCAGGAAAGACCTCAAGAGATCTCTTCCATATGCTGCACACCTGACTTCAGTGTTCCAGCACTTTGGTGTGCCTTTAGATAATGAGAAATCCCAGTCTATCCCTAAATCCAACATCTACACCTTTAAGAATATTCAGAAATTCATGGGATTTAGACTGGAGGGTACTCAAGTTAGGAGAGGGCCAGTTGTAGTTGAGGCCCCTCAAGCTCAAGAGGAACAGCCTCAAGATCAAGGGGACCAGCCCCAGGGTGAAGAGGAACAGCCTCAAGGTCAAGGGGACCAGCCCCAGGGTCAAGAGGAACAGCCTCAAGCTCAAGGGGACCAGCCCCAAGGTCAAGAGGATCAGCCTCCTTTGAATGAGGATCAGCCTCAAGTCTCAACTGAAGGTGACATTCCATTTCATGCCCCACTCTCACCTCAGTTTCAACATTCCTCTCCACAACCCACATTTCAAGCATCCACATCCTCTGGTGGACCTTCTGTTCCACCAGAGTTGTTCTCCTTTTTAAATGACAAATTTGAAACCTTGAACACCTCTATTCAAACCATGTCACAAGCTTTTGAGTTGAGGATTCAACGGTTGGAGAACACTGTGTCTGCCAAGTTCATAGAGCAAAAAGCTGCCTCAGACTATGCAGCTCAAAGATTCAACAGATTAATTGGTACAATGGCAGATGCTTCAATTCAGCTGAAGGAGCACCAGCAAAAGTTGGAGACAGTTCTTCAGGGAATTTTGGCAAATTCCCAAGCTGATGTCTTCAACACCAAGCAGACATTACATGAGATCACCAGCACTAGACTGTCTTTTGCTCATTTTGTGGATGATTTGGAGAGCATGAGGAATTTCAATGCACACATTGACAACCAAATCACTGATTTGACAAAGGAATTCAAGATCATGCAAAGGCCTGGTTGGTCAGCTGGATCATCTTCCTCTTCACAACCCATATCAGCTGATCTAGCCAGAATTCAAGCTACTTTGATAGAAAATTCAGATAGAATGGAACATTTCTTGCACACAAAACTCACAACCATTCAAGATCAAATCAAGTCCAGCTTGACTTTCATGGAGAAAAGACTGTCAGATATTGAACAAATCTTACTTCCTCCTCCTCCACCTTCTTCATAATGTATATTTTTTTGATGATGTCAAAGGGGGAGAAGAAAGAAAGAGAACAAGAAATGATTGTAATACTTTTGGAAAGATTGTAATGTTTCTCTTGAATGAAGTGAAATGCTTTTTGCTTAGCTTGAATGAATTTCTCATTTGTGTCTTCAATTCAATGTGATTGAAAATTGTTATGTGAATGTGAATGTATGAATGCTTGTCAAGTTGCTTGACCCTCTCTATGCACAAGCAACTAACTTACTTCAAGTAACATTGTACTTGTGAAGTACAACCATCAATTGTGACTGAGTTTTTATTTAAAGGTCTTTGACAAGCATGAACACAAAAAGAAAAATAAGGACTTTGAATAACCAAAAATTGCTTAAAATCACATCTCATCAAAACCTCATTGTCATATGGATTTAATGTTGCCATCATCAAAAAGGGGGAGATTGTTGGGTTGAGTGTAATTTCATATCATTTCCCCTCTTATTTTGATGATGACAAATGTGATTTGAATGCAAATTAATTGAAACATGATAAACACATTTCACCTGAAATACATATTCAAAAAGCATGCTTCAAAGCACACTTATCATTTGTACTCATAATAAAATATTTTACTAATGATATAAGTGTTTAATTTTCAGGTACAAAGACTTTTTGCAAAGATGGTGTCGACACACCCCACAATGGTGTCGACACAACACCTCAGACTCAAAGGCAAAAAGATGAAGAAATGCTAAGACTGTGTCGACACTAGTCAAAAAGCAGGTCGACACGAGTTGCAGATTCCAGGAATTAGTCTACCCAGGTCGACACAGGATGAGGGCAGGTCGACACTGGACCTCGCTCCCAGAACAGCCTGTTTTCAGAATTGGGACAGCAGGTCGACACCACCACCAGGCAGGTCGACACTGGATCAATTCCCAGAACAGCCTGTTTGCAGAATGGGACAGCAGGTCGACGCAATATGAGAGCAGGTCGACACTGGACCTCGTTCCCAGAACAGCCTGTTGTCAATTTGGGACAGTGTGTCGACACCACCACCAGGGCAGGTCGACACACTACGGAAATATTCCAACTTAAGATGGATGATTGCCACGTGTCAGCCTAGGGCGATGGTGTATCAACCTAGGATCGTGTGCCCTTGTACCTAAAGGGTATCTTTGGAATCTTTTGGGTATAAAATGCCCCCAATTGGCTATCCATCACATCAAGAGACCCAACGAACTCTTGGAGCCTCCAGAAAGTTCCCTTTGGCGGCGAGAAGATTTCATCTCCCTCCTCTGCTCTCCTGGTGTCTTCTGAAGACCAATTCTCATCAATTCGATTGTGAGAATTGGGGAGTGATCGTTGAAGAAGCATTTGAAGCGCCTCAAGGAAGCAGATCAAGTAGAAGCATCCGTTGGAGAAGATTTCAAGGAAGATCCCCAAGTTCAAAAGTGCAGAGCATCGCTTGGGACTTCAAGAATCCAAGCCTCTTCCCAATCTAAGCTTCTACAAGGGAGTACACTGAAGAACAAAGTCTTTTCATACAATCCTCATTGTACTTTTGTTCTTCTGAGACATTTTGAGAATGTGCAAGTGCTTCTGCATAATTCTCATAAATGTTCTCATGTTCGACATGATCTGCTGCTAGAAGATCTATGTCTTGTGTTGGTGTCTAGAAAAGTTGTTTGTGAGCCATTGTGTTCAGTTTGAGTCGTCGAACTCAAGTGTTTGTTGAGCAGTCTTGCTCAGGGATCTAGAGTAGTCTTACTCTAGAGTTGTGTGAGTTGTCTGGGTGTGAGGGGTGGATGTAGGAATCACATGGGTGATTTTCGAACCACCTAAAAATCTCTGTGCACTTGTCTATTTGTGGTTTGATTCTATTATCCGTTAGATGCTTGCATAGGATCGTTTAAGATTCACTTAATCAACTGGTTTCTCATCTATTTTATCAACTCACTTAACATCTCATCAGATCTGTGTTTTTCACTGTTAAAATTGCCTCTAATTCTCAAAGTATTTTTAAATTGCTTAAGCTTCCGCATAGAGTGGCATAGATCTATTCATCCCCCCCCTTCTAGATCTTATCCATCCTTTTCCTCGATCCTTCAATGGAATGGAGCGAGGATGAAGCGGAGTGAACTGAAAAGTGGCATCAAGGTAAAGAGACACCCGTCACAACCAATAAGATAGAAATTCTCTGGAAGACTCTAAACTAACCTCAAGGAAGAGCGAGCACGGACGGCTCCTGTCTGGAAGACAAAAAAGGAAAGCAAAAGAAGGATGATCAACCTCTTGATTAAGAGGTACCATAGTCGATTGGCTTGCAGGTTCATCTTGGGAGGACATGTGCGTGCCAGGCGGGTCACGATGACTCAAGGCCTGGGAGCGGTTCACAACCAAGACGGATCAGGGGCATATTTAAGCTGATTTGGATGAATGAGGAGTCAATTCCAGACAGGAGTCGTACTGGTCAACTGGACCAAGTGACTAGTTCAAAGAAGACCTTCAAATTGTGAGTGGAATATAATTTCTTGTTCAAGAAACTTAAGCATGATTGATCACCACCAAGGAAACAATTTTTGACAAATCATGAGGCATGAAGCTCAAAGTCCTACATGATGCATGTTGGGCTAAAATAAAAAGAAATCATCAAATCAATATGCAAAGAAAAGAGAAAATAGAAAATACTCAAGGATAATATTGTTAAGCCGAATAAGAACGGGTCAAGAGACTACCTGCAACCGCAGTGTAGGCCTGAATCTATCGTCCCCGAGCTTATTTAACTCAACGGCCTATCCAGCGATTAACAATGTGCACCTAGATCATCACTGTTTTTGTTGAAGGGGAACTCAAATCCCAGAACACATTGAGAACCAGCCGGTCCTTGAGATAATATAGTAGCATAAGTACCATATAGTAATGCAAGGGAGAACAGATAGGGATACTTACCTGACTTACCTGTGGAGCGCAGAACTCGCCATTTTTTGGGTTTTTGTTTTTTTTGATTTTTTTTGTTTTTTTGTGTAATGAAGTAATAAACAAAGCACTAAACAAGCTAACAACAACAAGCATAAACAACTCAGTCATCCACATGATTGAAACAAAGCACTGAAGAACATTCAGGTTCACACATAGAGAGTCCTCTCATGGAGCCATTGAGAAGGATAATATGTATGGGACTTTGGAAGGACTTGGTGGGATAATGAGTTTGAAATTCAAATCATGGGTGGAACTGAGGAGGAGAGACAGATCGTAAAGATGATGTGAACAAGACTCAGACAAAAGTAATGAAGAAATGTGGGCATCTGAGCGATCAATGCTTGGGAGCCAATGTACCTGCACACTTAGCATGTATGACTAGATCTGCTCATTTTTGTGATTTTTAGTTTAAAAACATCTATTTTTTTGGAGTTTTGAAATTATTTGATTTTTTTTGGATTTTTGGCAATATCTGATTTTTTTTTTGAATTTTTTAAAATATTTGATTTTTTGGAATTTTGGCAATATTTGATTTTTGGGATTTTTGGCAATATTTGAATTTTTGGGATTTTTTGAAATATTTGATTTTTTGAATTTTGGCAATATTGATTTTTGGATTTTGAATAACGTCTAAAGCCGACGCTAGCCCTTCCTAAAAAACACATGAGACGAAGACACTCACTCTTGCTACTACAACACTAAAGCAAGATCAAACTACTGGCAAGGGGTCCCCATTCATTCACCTTTCATTAAAGACCACCAAAAGGTCGGATGTGCATTAAGATGGTGGCGTCCTGTACATGGTTGCCCCTAGCTTACAGTGCCACTACAAAGGCCATACCCGGGAGACGACCCAGCCTTATAGAGAGAAAAAGAAGAAATTTTGGGGATAAGTCTAGTGCAAGCTTTAAAGGACAAGTTAGGTTTAGCTTCCTTCCCAGCATACCTCTTAGAGATTCAATCTGTTAAGGAGGGACTTTTGGTCACTTTATTGTGCCTGTTTCTTGTTTAGGGCATGCGTACGACTGGGCTCAAGGGCGTCCCGCGGGGAACTATACTGCCACTCTTTCCATGCCCTATTCCTTGATTTTCTTTCATTTGTTCTTCTTCTCACTTTTATTTGGCTTTTCTTTCGCAGGCCTGATTACCGTCCCTATTTGAGATTTCCTCTTATCAAGATGTGCTTAGGTTGGTCGCCATGCCCAAAGAGCCCTTTTTTTTGCCTCTACACTTTGACCGAGTAAAGAAAAGAACAACTTTTGTACCTCCTAGGTATGGCCTAAATAACAACGATGTTTGCTAGAGGAACCGACTAAGGTTACCATGTGAGTGTGTGATGATCCTTGCTTAAGGTGACCTTTAATGACAGGGAATGAATGCTGGACTCCTAGCGCAAAGTAATCTCTAGCTTGAGTGCTGCAGAAGCAAAACAAACCTAAGACTAACTCGACCACTCTTGTTGTGAACTGAGATGACTCTCTTTGATGCTCTGGTGTTGAAACAACTATTTACATGGTTATTTGGTGCTCATTGCGACTCCCTTTTTGAAAGAATGACCTGCACTAGTCTTTGAACTTTGATTTTGGTTGATTTTAATTTGCTCATTTGCAGGAAAAGTAATAGTGGGGTGTGGCAAGAATGGAGTCAACTCAACACAAACACGAGGGAGACATGACGCTACATGAAGATGTGGGCTAAGAACCCTCAAACAAGAAAGGATTTACAAGGAAGTGAAGAAAGTGCTAGTGAGGACTAAAACCTCGGAAACAGTGAGAGAAAGGGTCGGGACCCCGAATAGGTAGTGAGGGAGGAATCGGGTCAAACCCGAGATCAGGAGGAGTTAGAAGAAGGAACTGTAGAATGGAGGGTGGAGGATCTGGAGGATCAGAAGGGGAAGTGGAAGGAGGGGAATCAGATGCCCTGGAGAGTGCGGGCCTGACCTATAATCAGGAGGCTCTGGTGGAAGAGGAAAAGGGGAACCCTGAGCGCTAGGAAGGAAGTTAGGTGACCCAGGTGGATATGGAGAGAGAGTCTGAGAACCCAGAGGGTGATCGGGTGGCTCAGGAGGAAGAGATAAGTGAGGGTCCAAAGACCCTAAAGGAGTAGGAGGGGAATAATGCGGCACCAGTCTAGAATTGGGAGATTGCGTGCCTCCTCTGGGAACCAGATTGACCAAAATAGTAGTATAGAAAGATCAAAGTCAGGAGATGACAAGATAGGGAGATCGATATTTTTCTTGAAGAATTTCAATCTTGATCTTAGCCTCCTTTGCTTCTTGGCAAATTTCTTCTTGTGACACCACAACTTCTTTCTCTCACAGACAGATACAACGGTTTCATCTTGACATGTCTTCTTAAATAGCGGGACCAGGCAGCAGATGGCCTCGCTCTTCTTTGCAGCCACATGGCTCTCTCCTCAATTGCCATAGTTGTCGTATGTGTACTTGCCCCTTGGCTATCATTTGTATACCCAACCTTTACAGATACCCATGAGGGAATGCCATAAATTGGCTTTTTCATGTGGATGATGCAGACCCATGGGAACTTGATGCGTGGTACGCTAAGCTTGAGATTTGGCACATTGGCTTGACAGTCTGGCATGAAAACCAACTCCCTTCACAGTTGAAGAGGGGAGGCTTCTGGGAGTGTGATGGGTGGCACTAGCACGACCAACTGACTGACAAGTTGAGGCAAATTGCAAAGGACTCTTGGCAAAACCTTGAGTATTCTTAGTGACATAGCAATGTTCCCCTGGTCAGGTTGAAACATGGTAAGGAGGGCTTTGGATGCTTCGGGCAGCGTGACTTCTTGCCCCTTGAGAGACAGCTGATTCATGATGGCCTTAGCAGCCGCGTGAGATAGCACGAGTTTGTAGAGAACCCCTTCTCTTGACCAGCCATATGCAAAATAACTGAGCGAGGAGTGATGATGGCATTAATGGTAGCATTTCCAATAAGCAACGTAATGGCTACCGTCCCCGCTTTGGACCTGGCTGGCACTAGGGCCTGTGAACTCTTTTTGACAGTGCTCTTCTGAGGAGATGAAGGCTCATCCTTCCCGAATGTGCCTGAGATAAGGACACAGACTGGCATGCGACTGATGTAGTTGTAAGGGTCGAAACACATGACCAGAACTGGGCTACTGTCACTCAGTCCATCATGCATAGGGGAAGTAATTTCAAGGCATGCTGCTGGTGATGCACACCCGCTCCATTGGGATGTGGTAATGGGATGTATGGTGGTCATGGTGGGTTCGTCGAATGCGGAGGGCTTGATGTGAGGTGATCGGATGATGGCAAGGATAGGCTCGTGCGGAGAGAGCTCTTGTTCCATTTCAGAGGCTGAAGCAGCCTTACTCTTGAGAGTAAGAAGCTCTTGCTCGGGCTCAGAGGTGAGCGGAGCTTGCTCGAGCCTTGGTGTGGCGGTAATGGCTTGCTCAGGTGCAAGTGGTAGTGGGGTGGAGATGATGGCGAGGGGTAAATATGGAGGGTTGGCAAGAGTGGAGGGATTAGTGGTTTGCGGAGTTGGTGGAGATGACTGACAGTGCACCGACACAATGGGTCGAGCTAACAGCTTGTCATCAGGGTGAGATGCTGTAGGTGTGGTGGTGATAGCCTGAGCAAGGGTTGGCGGAGGGTGTTGTTGAGGTTGTGACGGAGCGGGTGGTGCACTTGGAGGATAAGTGAAGAGGTGCCTTTGGCCTTGAACTGGTGGAGATGATGACTGCCTTGATACTTGTGCTGGCTGTCTTAGTTGCGCTGCTGGCTGCTCGGGCTGCTATTCTGCTGCTTGTGATGGAGAGGGATGCTGCCCCTGGCTTTGTGATTTTCTCTTCTCTTGACAATGCAAGATGAGCCTATGCATTTCAGACCATTTTATCTTCTGCTCTAGATCCAGATTACATATTACATCCCGGAATTCACAGCAGTTTGCGACTGTATGCCCCGGATGACGATGATATGGGCAATATTCTGATCGGTCCACTGTCATGTCCCAGCTTGGCTTTTCTGGAGGGAGTTGCAATGCATTGATGGACATCAGGGCTGTGAAGACATCAGAAAGGGATTCCGGCAACGGATGATAATGGGCTCGCTTTGGGCCAAGTGGATGTTGGGATGGATGAGTATTGAATGGTGTGGTGTGGTGGCATGGGCGAGGTGGTTGTTCTTATGGAAGCGGGGCGAGTTGGCTATATGAAAGTGGAGGTGCATGGTGGTTAGTGGAGTGGGTAGGCGTGGGGTGGTGGATGGTATCAACTTGGGCATGGGTTTTGACTCCCTCATAAGTGGGCCCTTGAAATGAAGAATTCGGTTGTTGGGCCTCAAACATGGATGGCCTAGGGGAGTCAAGGAGTTGGGTTTTAACAAAGCGAGCACGGCTGTATAATTGTTGCATGGATGTGATATTGTTCATAGCCAGGATGTGGCGGTACATGGGTGTTGCATTAGCAATGATAAGCTTGATTTTCTCCTCTTCTGGGATGTGCATCTGGACATGCGCGGACATCTGATGCCACCGGTTAGCATAAGTTGTGAATTCTTCATCAGGCTTCATCTGCTCAGCCACTAGATCGGCCATTGAATACGCGGGCCCGGCCCGGTCTTGATATTGCTGCATGAATCTGGCCTTGACAATTTCAAAATCCTCGGCTTCATTGAGAGGCAGGGAATAAAACCACTCCAGAATGGGCCCGTCTAATGACCACCTAAAAAGATAAGTCAGTAAGCGGCGATCATGTTGATAGGACACTGACTCATAGAGAAAATCCTTTAGATGGATGTAAGGGTCTCCAGCCCCATTGAATTTGCGATAAATAGGGAGCTGAGAAGGTGGAGGGATCCAGAGACCACAGAAATCAGGAAGTGTATCATTGAAGGAAGGTTTTGGCTTTAACTACCTCCGCAGGTCACTGAGCTCTCGCTTCATGGATTCGAACTCGGATTGGAAGTCCTGAGCCGAAGTGGATAGTGGATAGCGAGGGCCAGCTTGGGAATGAAAGCGGAGTCGAGAGTCAAGGTCCGGGCCAGATTGAGCATAATGGGCCGGCTGCAATGATGTGGGCTGAGCAAAAGGATGTCCTGATCCAGGAGTACAATGTGAGGTGATCTAGAATGAGCAGGATAATGTGGGCCTGTTGGGCCCATCCTGGAAGAAGACCGTAGAGCAAATGTGGACAATAATTCGCGGGCCTGGTCAGGGCCCATTTCAAGCAGGAGGCGCTCCAATTCAACGACCTCGATAGAAGAGGATGGTGACGGATTAGGTTGGGAATGGGCACTCTCATCGGCCCGATGGGCCCTGGACTGGGCCGAACTTGGAATAGACTCATGAGACAAGAGGTCTACATGAGGAGGAGAGGTTGGAGGATAGGTGAAGTGGAAAGGAGCCATGAGAGGATGATAAAATGGGGGATAAAGGATACACTAAGATACAAATAAGGGTACAACAACAGTCAATCACACAAGAAAGGGACGAGAAGGGAGTTCTCAAGCAAACACCCAAGTTAACATGATAAGCGTTAGGATTTTAGGGTTATCACTTAGCCTTTTAATGGATTGATTTAATTGAAATACACTCGGCTAAAGAAGACCCTAATGGGTATGAACTCAAGTACTCCGGTGATACTAAGGGGGATACACAACTCACACGGGGAGATGGCTCGAACTAGGGGTGCAACGGGTACAACCGGCCCGGTGAACCGCAACGTGCGTACGGTCACGAGGACTTACGGAGGTCCTCAGAAGGTGGGCCCGAGTCAACCTACGAGTGCTCGTAGGTGAGAGGACTCACTCAACCAAGGGGGAACCTAGACAATGGGATCAATAGTGTATGCAAGGGCCTAAGTGCCCAAAAATGTATGCACAAGTAACAAGAATGATCAAGCAGGGTGACCAACAGGATCTCGGGCAGAGTCGCGGCGGCCAGATACACCGCGACACTATCGCGGTAGGGCGGCCTACCGCGATAAGAACAGAAACCCGAAAAATAGCAGTCAGTCACAAATACAAAGCATACAGACTAACCTAGCATATGATATGAGCATGAAATCACAAGATCAATCTAGTAGAGGTCATGAAGCACCCAGAAACCGACACATGGATCAAAGCAATAACACACAAAGTGTACCTGTAGACTCGACGTTCATCCACGGCACGACCTGGTAGCGTCCTCAAGACCCGCCGCGACAGAACCCGAAAACTTACAAAAGAAAGAAAAGGAAAACCCGAACCCTAGTAGGACTCTAACAGACAGAAGCGCGAATATACATAGCAGAACAGCATGGCGAAGACATGGATAAACCTTCAGTGAAGGAACAACACATGAGGAAGAGGGAGAACACGAACCTGTAGTCACGTCCGCCCTTATGGACGCGATGCTATCGCGGCGGCGTAATGCGCCGCGTTAACAACCGAGAACAAAAGGACAAGAAAGACACAGGAACAAACCTAACAGGGTATCTAATAAGCACATAAACAGATTATCATGGCAGGCACACAAGCAAAATCGACAAAGCTAGCACTGAAGGTCCCACCGTGATCGCCAAAAGGTGTAATCACAGGGATTGTACCCCCTCAACACAAATATGAATATCAAATATGATAGCATGATAAATAGGATGTGATCGCCACCTAGAGCATTGCCAAATAAAGATAATAATGCAGGCTAACTACTCTAGGAAAGGGGGGGAAGAGAATAGAGGAGTACCTAATGTCGCGGTCGTCAGGACGGACACGGGCAGCCTGAGGACGCGTCAGTCTTGGCGGACGCGTTTCTTGTCGCGTCGCTTTCCTCCGTCGTGTTCTCTTCTAGTGCGGGAGATGATGAGTGGGACCTCCTTCCCGTCCTCCATCCGGTCAGAGGACAAGAGCCGCTTGTGGATCTTCACTTGGGTGCCTGCCAAAACAACGAAAACAAGAAATAAAACCCTGTTAGACTATGTTAAGTGTAGTAGCTATTCTTAAATGAAAGAAAGATGTGGAGCATGGAGGGAACAAACTGGGGGGTGGTTTTTAAACCCCTTGGGTAGTAGGAAAACGTGGGGAGGAATATGCATGGGGAGAAATCATGGAAGAGGAGAGGGAGGAACCCTAACTAGCATGTATTCATGTGCAAAACATAGAAAAGAAAGTAAAAATCAAAACTAAAAAGATACTACCCCGTTTGATGTGATTCCAGTTGGAGGTCGTAGACCAGGACGTCTTGAACAACTTTCATGAAGACATCTTGAAGAGATCTGGCCTGGTTTGGGCTGTGGAAGAGACGATAATCCCGCATGTGCAGATCTCGATATGAGAGAGAAAGTGAAGATCAATCTACTGTAACTTTTCACACAAGCCACCAATCGACGTGATTCCACTTCGAAGATGAAGAGGGCTTTGTGGGGAGCAACTTTGATGAAGAAACCTCGAAGAGATCTGGTCTGGTTCGATCTCCACAAGCCGTGCAAGCACTGCTGGTCCTGGAGGTGATATGAGAGAGAAAGAGGAGAGAGAAAGGAGGAAAACGGGACGAACAACTTCTCCTCTGCCTTGGGGATGATGGGACCTCGTGAGCAGAACCTCCAGGGACCTCTCCTCGTGGTGGTAGTCTTCCTCTCTTCCCTAGAGAGTCCTAGGATGTGTTTATGAGAGAGAGAGAGAGTCCAATCCCGAGTTAGAGAGAGAGTCCAAGTTGTGGGAGAGTTTGAGAGTCTATCTAGAGTTTGGATGGGCTTGGGGGCTCCCTAGAGATGAGGATAGGAGGTTTAGGTCGTAATCCAACTCATAGAGACTTTAGATAGGCTCTAGGATGGAGAGAGAGATCGAAAATCATGTAAAAACGTGTTTACGTGCATGGCGCTGTCGCGACGGGTCGTGGGGCCACGTTCATGTCGCGTCCATGCAGCAGGTCGCGTCACTAGGGGCAGTGCACGTAGGTCCCACAAAAAGGGCCATAACTCTCTCCACAGATATCGGATTGATGCGTCGTTTGTTGAGTTGGATTCTATAATCAGAGGGCTACAAAATGATAGTATGATATGCCAAATTTGGATTAGAAATGAGGACGTTATGAGCTCTCAAAGTAAAGGCATGTTCAGAAGATTGGGCAGATTGCACAGTTTTGATATTTCAAGTGGTGTTTGGCCATGGGCTTGAGAATGGGCTTGACATTGAGGGTGAATGGGCTCATGATGGGCCAGAGAAGGACTCCAAAGTGATGATCAATTTGGGACATCAATTATATGAACAAGAAAAAGTACTCAACTTATAGGCCGAAACGGGTGTCTACAATAGGGTCTGGGCAGATCGCGACAGGGCCTGAAAAGGGTCGCTACAGGGCTACCAGGACAGAAGGCCAGAACGCGACGTAGGTTACTGTCGTGTTCAGAACACGACGTAGGGTACTGTCGCGTTCAGAACGCGACAAGGAAAGCGTCGCGATGGGCTTGAGAATGCGACCTGTCGGGCCGTCGCATTCTCAGGTCCATGGCTGGAGTCTGACAGAGTTCTACTCTGTCTTGGATTGCGGTCCAGAAATATCAGATTTTGATACAGGGTCGTTCAGAAAATCATAACTAATTGTATACACAAAGAAAAATCACGAAACTAGTGGAAAATGAAACTAGACATGTGAGAGTACTTCCAGTAAATAGGAATTAGAGAGAGATCATGGTTTGAACATGGTTTGAGCATGAACAATAACAAGTAACATAGAACATGATACAGAGAGCAAGATTGATTTAATTCAAGCAACATGCTCAACAAAATTAGGGCTTTCAGGGGCAAAAGATCCCTAACAACATGAAGTGTCTACAGTAAAAATTTTGTAGCATGGGATCAAGTGTACATGGAGATATGATTCAAACATGATGACTCGGAGTTATCATGTTTGCAGAACCTCTAAAATCAAGAATAAAAGATTGGCTCGATGAAAAATTATGAAACAAGAGGGCTTTTGTTCCTGGTGATTGGAACTACCTATAGATGGATTTGATTTAGTTTTGCTTGTGAGAATGCCTACCTTTGACTCGATTTGTCTTCTATGGTTAAAGTCTCCAAGAACGAGGAAGAAGATCCAAGAACTCCTTCTCCCTACGAGATCCTCTCCTCCTTGGCCTCTTCTCCACGTCCAACAATCTTTGGCAATGAGCTAGGGTCGGCCAAGAGGGTTTAAGAGATGTATTTATGCATGTATGGGTTCTTATTCCTACTTCTATTCTAATTGCTCTTTAATTACGAGATTTCCTAACTCCAGCATTCCTTTCTTGCTTTCCAACCTCTATTTAGGTTAGGATGGGATCTAAATTCATGCTAAAACATAAGGGGTAGGCTTAGGAATCCAATTCCAACTCTTATTGCCTCTTTTAATGCTTAAAGAGTCCTTTTCTATTTAGGAGATATTAAGACTCCGAATTTAGGGTATTTTCTTTTTATTTACTATTTGTAAATTCATATTTTGACCCAATAAGTTCTAGAGGATCCATTAAGCAAAGTCCATTACTCTTTTCCATTTAATGGATTTTATTTAATGCTCTTTTTATTGAATATCCCTTTAGCTGAGTTTTTAATTTATTATTTAAACCTTTATTTTTGTCAAAAATTCAGGTTGCTACATTGTAAATCTTCTAGGACACCGAGCAGATTGTACCTTAACTATAACGGACCCAACGCTCGGACCCCCAGCTCCCACTAAGGATCCGACCATCGGCACAGCCGCCCACGGGCCCGAAGACCCAGAAGGGCTAACAGACTAGTCTAACAAGATATGTAACGAGAGTAAGTAACAATAACAACACTAAAATGTACCAACTAGTGAAGGAAAGCGTCCAACACAGAGTACCAGTCTAAAAGAGTCCCAAAGTAGCAAAGTACAAGTGTAGAAGAAAAGGGGATAACAGATCCCTCAGGGGCATACCCCGAAGGTGAAGTAACCAAGTACTGGGGAACACTACTCATGGAAGACGTCGTCTACTACGACCCCATCTCCTCAGCCCACCGTAGAGGGTATTGCTATGAAGTCTCACCTGTATAGGAGGAAATGAGCTTCACGAAGAAGCCCAGTAGGGACTACCAATCTCCCACTATTTCTAATAGAAGAATAGATCTATATGCACATAATTTAAATAAAGCAGTAAATCTATTCTACTAACAGAGTAAATGCGGAAGCCTAAAGTAACTACACGGTCAACGGTCTAATCTAAATGTCGAGACCGTGTAAACCACGGCACTAGGAGGAACCCAAGGCTGTAAACACAGATAGTAAACAACTGCTTGGACATAGGCACTAGAAACAAGACAACTACACTAGTCAACCGGTCAGGTGCGCCACGCGCCTTACCCTCAACCGACAGTCCATGTTTAGCACCTCCCGTAGGAGTGAGACACGGAATAAAGTAACTACAACTGCCGTAGTCTGGCCGGACTACAGTCCCATGCCTGGCCCATCTAAATGGTACTGGAACCACATAGAGTGAGGCAGTGAGAAAAGGACTAGCTGATCTGCGCCGGAAGAGCACCAAACCACCTCGGCGTCCCAGACTCAGCTAAGAGAGCTCTACAAATGACACGAACGTCCTCCTACACGTCGGAGGAGAGGATCACCTTCACGAGGACAGAGCCATGCCGAGGAAGAACACTGAAATGAGAAGAAGAACACCAACCCTCACACACTCCATAAGGCCCTCAACCCCTCTCAAGGTCCCCACAGGAGAAACGCCAGCACAAGGTGGGAAGAAAAGCTAAAAATTACAGATGAGAGAAAATAGCCCACTATTTTGAGGCTTGAGCAATATAAACCTCGATCTTCAGAACGCGACGGTTACCTACGTCACGATCTGGAAAGACCATCAGACCTAACGGTGAAAACCACCACGCGTCGTGCATGCAGGCCTGACATCCTGAACGCGACGGACTGGCATGTCACGTTCATGCAAGCGCCACGACAGGTGTCTCAACCGTCCGGACAACAAAATGAAAAAAAAATGCATGCTATGGTCAGAGCAGAGTCGCAACAGGGGCGGCCGTTGCGTCCTTATTTAGAACGCGACTATCACCTCTGTCGCTTTCAGAAGATGACAGCCCTATGCATCGTGACCTCAGCCGAAGGTGGCTGAGCACAAGAGGGAGGATGTTACAATCTAACAAACAAAAAATAATTTTGTCCTCGAAATCAAGGGTAAAACCCGGGGAAAAGAAGGCAAGCAAACATACCAATCACTCAAACAAGTAAGGAAAATGCTCCCGCATCTCGTCCTCACACTCCCACATGGCCTCGCCACCGACGTGATTCTCCTAAACTACCTTGATGAGCGGGATCTTCCTCCTGCACAGCTGCTACACTCTGCGGTCCACAACACCGATTGGATACTTTGGGACTGACAAATCTGGAGCAACCTCTAACTATGAGTAGTCTAGCACGTGCGACGGATCTGGCATGTACCTCCTCAGCTGCGAGACGTGGAAGATGTCGTGAACGCCTGTCAACTCGAACGGAAGAGCTAACCTATAAGCAACCTCGCCAACCTGCTCTAGGATGGGAAAGGGACAAACAAACCTCAAACTGAGCTTCCCCTCTTCCCAAACCTGAGAATGCCCTTGGTGGGCAAGATCCGAAGAAACACACTGTCGCCTGCCTTGAACTGTAGTGGCCTCCTACGAACGTCTGTGTAGCTCTTCTATTTGCTCTGTGCTGTCTGCAGTCTCTGTCTGATCAGCCTCACTGTGTTTGCACACTACTGTACTAACTCTGCCCCAAGTAGCTGCCTCTCACCAACCTCGTGCCAGTGTAACGGTGTCTGACACGATCTACCGTACATTGCCTCATAGGGTGCCATCCCAATGCTGGAGTGAAAGCTATTATTATAAGCAAACTCCACCATGGGAAGGTGTGACTCCCAGGTGCCACCCCAATCTAGGCAACACGCTCTCAACATATCTTCGAGGGTCTGTATGGTCCTATCCGACTATCTGTCTGGCTCAACCTCTGGCATCTGCAACACGTCTGCCAACTCTGCATATGCACTCTGAGCCTCTATCACCTGCTTATATATCACTGGACGAACTGTCATGCTAGTCAACACTGCTCTCTCCCTGAGTCTCGACGGCAAAAACACTCATCGAGTGGCGTCCTCCAAAAGCCTCCAGTGTCTAACCAACAAAGAACTCAAGTGGGCTTTCCTGCTCAAAGCATCTGCTACGACATTAGCCTTTCCCGGGTTATAGGAAAGAGTAAAGTCGTAGTCCTTCGGGTACTCGACCCACCTATGCTGCCTGAGGTTTAGATCTCTCTGTGTGAAGACATACTGTAAACTCCTGTGGTCTGTAAGCACCTCAAACACCTCGCCGTACAAATAATGTCTCCATAACCTCAAGGCAAACACGACCATTGCAAGCTCCAAGTCGTGTGTCGGGTAGTGCTGCTCATGCTTCTTCAGCTGCCGAGAAGCATAAGCCACTACTCTCTCGTGCTGCATCAACACAGCACCAAGACTTGTCCCCGAAGCGTCGATGTAGACTACAAAACCATGGCTACCAGATGGTATAACAAGGAACGTAGCTGAAGTCACCTTGCTCTTTAACTCCTGGAAACTCTTCTCACACTCTACTGTCCACACGAACCTAGTCTCTCTCCTGGTCAACCTCGTCAATGGCTCAGCAACCCTGGTGATGTCTTGCACAAACCTCCTGTAGTAGCCTACCAACCCCAGAAAATTGTGAACCTCTGCAACTGTAGTGGGCTGGCTCCACGAAACCATGGCCTCAACCTTGGCGGGATCCACGGCCACACCTGCACCTAAAACCACATGACCGAGGAAGTGCACCTTCTTAGCCAAAATTCACATTTGTTGAATTTGGCATAAAGTTGGTGACTCCTCAGTGCCTCCAGCACTAGCCTCAAGTGAACCTCATGCTCCACTGCCGTCGCTGAGTACACCAAGATGTCATCCACGAACACCACCATGAACTGGTCCAAGTACTCTCGGAACACACTGTGCATCATCTCCATGAAGCCTACTGGTGCATTTGTGAGCCCAAAAGGCATCACGACAAACTCAAAGTGGTTGTAGCATGTACGGAAGGCTGATCTGGAAATATCTAACTCTCGGATCCTCAACTGGTAGTAACCCAACCTCAAGTCAATCTTCAAGAACACTGAAGCTGACTACAACTGGTCAAACAAGTCATCGATCCTGGGCAACGGATACTTGTTCTTCACTGTAACCTGATTCAGCTTCCGATAATCAATGCACATCCTGCAACTACCATCCTTCTTCCTCATAAACAATACAGGCACACCCCAAGGCGAATGACTCAGATGAATGAAGTCCAACTTGAGTAGCTCATCGAGTTGATGCTTCAACTCCTGCAGCTCCGCCGACGCCATCCAGTATGGTGCCTTGGATATAGGCATCGTCCCTAGAAGCAACTCAATGGAGAAATCTACCTCCCGCTCCGGCGGTATACCAGGTAGATCCTCCAGAAACACGTCAGCAAAGTCACAAAGAACACGTATATCTGAAACAGACAACTCGCCAGAATCTAAGAAACTTACAGAAGCAAAGAAATCTACACAACCATCTTGGATAAGGCACCGAGCTCTACAGAAGGAAATGAAAGGTCGGCAGGTAGACCGGGTACCTTGGAAGCAAAGCACAGGTGCTCAAGGTATCTCGAACCGCACGGTCTTCCACTGATAATCCACCAACGCAGAGTGTGCCTCCAATTAGTCCATGCCTAGGATGGCATCAAAGTCATGGAGATGCAAGGCAAACAATCTGGTTAGTAGAAAGTGGCCTTGTACCTCTACAGTGACACCCTCCAGGTACCCTAGAGTACGCACATAGTCACTCGTCGGAAGCTCAACAGGTAGGTCATAGGTCCACTCCGGAGCAAACTCAGTCAAAGAACTAAAGAACTCCTCTAAAGCAAAACAATGCATGGCACCGGGATCAATCAAAACACGAGCAACTCTACCAAGGATAGGAACTGTACCGATGACCAGATTAGAGGCCTCCGCCTCATCTCGGATGATGTTCATCACCCGACCGCGACCACATCCTCACTGAGGCTACTGCTGGTGCTGCTCACGCTGCTGCGGCTGTTGGAGTGGAGGGTACTGTGCCTACGGTGCCTGTTGAGTGTACTGGGTAGGTGCCAAATGCTTCCGCCCCTGCCTCAACGAGCAGTCCCTTCTGAAGTGACCCTGCTGTCCGCAGTAGAAACAACCCTTGCCCTCCTGGCTCTGCTCTGCTAACTTCTGCACAGACTGCTCCACTGGCTACTCCAGCTGATGTCGCTGCTATTGTGACTGCTGGTAACGCCGCCTACCTCCTCGAGAGAACAACTTCTTCAGCTTCGAGGTCAAGCCAATGCCGCCTGTACCCGAAGAAGAAGAAGAAGACACAATCCCTCGACTACCCGAAGGATGCTGGTAAGGGGTAGACCTCACTGAACCTACTCCCTACTGCGGCTGGAACCAACACTCCCTCTGTAACATCCCTATCCCATTTGAGGGTCAGCTCTCTTGGCTGTGGTCATAACATGTCGACCCGTCGCCTTCTAAAGGCGACGTAGGTGACCATCGCGTTCTGAATGAGAACGCGCCGGCTGCCCCTGTCGCGATAGGGCTCTGATAGAAGACTGTTGTTTTGTCTTTTAGCTGGCTGAATGGTGGAGACACGTGTCTTCATGCATGCTTGAACGCGACATACGGGTCCGTCGCGATCAGATGTCAGTGTTGCATGTATGCCGCGTGGTGGCTTTGACCGTCAGGGTCGCAGGCGTTTCCAGATCGCGACGTAGGTGGGTGTTGCGTTAGCTTTGCTAACGCAATGACCAGGTTAGTCGCGTTCTTATCGTCTGTGTTTAAGTGCCCACGCCTGAGAGCACAACCCCTTTCCACCCTTTGCTCTGTGTTCTTCCCTATCTGGCGATTCTCCTCTGGCTTGGCTCTTCTGTGAGGAGCTTGGGTGGACTTGTTGTGTTTTGGAGTGTGTGTGGTTCTTTGTGAAGGTAAGGATTAATTATGTTGGTGTTGTTGTGAGCTTTCAGTCTCTATGTCCCCCTCACACCGTCGTCTTCTTCTCTGTGGGCTATGCTTTCTCCATGGTGTGCTCCTCTTCATCGGCTTGTGAAGGACGAGCTCAGCTCGTGGACGGCGGCTCTTGGAGCGTTGGAGCCCAGAGGTGGAGGGGTACAAGCCTACAAGAAGGCCCTAATTCGGTGGATCTTCATATTGAGGTAGGGAACCCAAACCCTCCCCCTAGTTCTACATGCTAGGTTGCCAAACCCCACTTCCAAGCCTAGAAATCATGCTAGGTATTTTGCATGCTTCAGGTGGTCTTATCGTGGAATGTTCTTCTGTGTGTATGCATGCTTGGTTTGGGTGGTTTGTGTTGAGAGCTCCATGTTGTTGGTGAGGTTATTTCAGTGTAGGTTGCTCTTCTTGCCATGCATGGGGTTCATGAGGGTGGTTTGGTGTTCATTGAGATGTTTTCCAGCGTTGCCATGATCATTTCCCCCTTGTTGTATCTTTTAGTGTGGTTTTGGGGTGATGGAGTTGCTCTGTTTGAGCACTCGGCTGAGGTCACAATGGGCTTCCCAGTCGCGACCTGGTCGCGATGTATCGTCGCATCGTGTTCTCTCTGAACGCGCTCCAGCATCCGTCACATTTAGCAAATGCTACGGGATACGTGTGCGGAGTTAAGGAGTTCAGGGTTTGTTGGAATGCGACATCCTCCACCGTCGCGATGGTATCGCGACGGGGTACGTGTCGCGTTTAGAAGACCCGGGGTTGTTGCGGTGCTCTTAGCTATCACGTTCTTATCATGACGTGCTCAAGGGTTGCCTTCTTGTTTCTTGTCGCAACAGGCAGGATTATCGCATTCTGATTGTGACGTATCGCTGTGTCGCCTCTCTGACCGAGAGGGACTGGCGACAGGTGTTGACGTTCCGCTTCCGCTGCGACTTGATTTTCTTAGCACCTGTGCTATTCCTATTGCAGTGCTACTCTAGTCTCTTCGCCCGGTGATATGCACTTAAGGGCTTGTCCACGAGACAGGTTGTTACCGTTACCTGAGACCCCCATCGCCACACGCCTATTAGAGGGAGTTCTCCGGGTGGCGGGCGTGCTCGAGTCACGAACTTGAAGTGGAGGGGAAAATGGTGGGGACAGCGGCATAGAGTCATTTGTAGAGCTCTCTTAGCTAAGTCTGGGATGCCGTGGTAGTTGGTAGCTTGTGCAGTGCAGATCAGCTAGCCCTTTCTCACTGCCTCACTCTACGTGGTTCCTGATCCATTTAGAGGGGCTAGGCGTGGGACCGTAGTCCGGCCAGACTACGGCAGTTGTGGTTCTTTAGTTCCGCATCTCACTCCGACGGGAGGTGTTAGACATGGACTGTTGGTCGAGGGTAAGACACGTGGCGCACCTTACCGGTTGACTAGTGTAGCGTAGTCTAGCTAGTGTGTTTGCCCAGAGAGTGTTTAGTTGTCTGTATTACAGCTTTGGGTTCTTTTGGTGCCGTGTTTTACACGGGTTTTCCAGTCCCGACGTGTAGCCTAGACCGATGACCGTATAGTTCTTTCACGCTTCCGCACTTGACTCTGTTTAATAGAATAGAATTTACTGCTTTATTTAATTATTGCACTTAGTTCTATTCTGCTGTTAGAATTAGTGGGAGATTGGTAGTCCCTACTGGGCTTCTCTGTGAAGCTCATCCCCTCTTTTGTAGGTGAAACTTCACAGTAGCTCCCTCCGCGGTGGACTGAGAAGACAGGCCCGTAGTAGACAGCGTCCCCAGTGAGCAGTGTTCCCCTACTTAGTGTACTTCATCCTCGGGGTATGCCCCTAAGGGACGTGTTCTTTCCCTTTTCTTTCAGCACTTGTACTTTACTTACTTTGGGACTGTACTAGACTTGTGCATTGTGTTGGACTCTTTGCTTCACTAGTGGGTATATGTTGGTGCGTTTGTTGTTATTTATCTCTATTACATATCTTGTTAGACCGATCCGTTAGCCCTTCGGGGTCCCCGGACCCGTGGGCGGCGGTGCTGATGATCAGGTCCTTGGTGGGAGCCGAGGGACCGAGCATCGAGGCCGTTACAGTGGTATCAGAGAAGGGGGTCTATCAGGACTTGTAATGGAAATAAGTAATAACGTATGTCCCTTAGGAAGTACAAGTAACATTGCTAGCTGCCGGAGTTGTATCTGCTAACTTATCATTGTGGCTATTTTGCAGAACATGCATCCACGCACTCGCAGGCAGGCTCATGAGCTGGCAGAGCATTAGAAGTTCGAGTTAGATGGGTCGGTTGCAGCCGAGCACGTGCCGATTGATGCTCGGCCTCAGCAGTTCGAGCAGCCTGGGGATGCGTTGCCGTAGGGCGTCCCGTTTCCGTAGGGAGGGCCGCAGCAGCAGTAGCAGCAGTAGTGGTTTCCGCTGCCGCCGCCACCAGCCGTCATGGAGCAGTGGTGGAGAGTGATGTTCCAGGGTCCTTGGCAGCAGTATCTGCCTTACCAATAGTACCCTCAGTACAAGCCGTACCAGTAGATACCGACAGGAGGTCAGTAGTTCGTAGAGATGGCAGCGGAGGAGCAGCCACCACCGACCCACAAGCAGCACCAGTTCAGCTAGAGGTACCACAAGTGGTATGGTAGCAGACTCCAGTTGCAGCAGCAGCACCCAAGGACCGCACGACGCTACTGGTCTTCGGCCTCCGACGTTTTCTGGTGACCGTGATATGGACAGGGCAGAGAGTTGGGTCCATGAGCTTGAGCGCACCTTTGAGACCATGGACTGTGTAGAGCTGGATCAGGTCAAATTGGCAGTATATCAGCTGAAGGGGTCTGCCCACGAGTGGTGGAGGGCAGTGAGGCAGACCAATTTTCAGGGAAGGAGGCTGAACCAGATCACTTGGTGGGAGTTCTTAGTAGCTTTTCACGGCGAGTTCATCCCCGACTACACTTGTCGTAAGAGGTGGGACCAGTTCCACGAGTTGGTATAGGGAGACTTGATCATAGCTCAGTACCACCAGAGGTTCGTGCAGCTACTTCGACACGACCCCCATGTGGCCGCCAGTGAGCAGGCTCGTACCGAGCGGTTCATTAGTGAGCTACGCTCAGAGTTGAGGTGGGCCATGGCTGGTCACCTCTATGACTCCTTGAGGGTAGCAGTGGCGAGAGCCACCGCCTTGGAGCGGGAGTGTCAGTTTCAGCCACAGCAGAGTGGAGGCTTAGGGAGGTCTTCTCCGTACCAGCACCCCTCGGACGATCGAGGGAGTGTTTCCTCTTCTTCTTCTTCGGGGACACGTAGTGCTGGCCTGACCTCGAAGTTGAAGAAGTTGTTCACTCGTAGAGGCAGGTGTCAGTACAGGCAGTTCCAGCAGCAGCGACATCAGTAGGAGCAGCCAGTGGAGCAGTCGGTGCAATAGGGAGCAGAGCAGAGCCTGTTGGGTTACAATGTCCATGATGATATGTGCTTAAATGTTTTTGATGATGAGTAATGTTAATTGTTGTTGTGTGAGTGGTTCAAACATGATGACACATGAAAGCAACATGATGTTCATATAATGCTTTTATTGATCAACTATGCATTCATTATATCTCACATAGAATGTTTCTCAATGTAGGTGTGAATGCATACAAGTCAAGGAACAAGAACCAAGTGAAAAAGAACAAGAAATACACTTCAAGTCATTACCTGTCGACAACCAGAAAAGTTCCTATCGACAGATGAACAATCCAGAACACACAAGCTACTGGAAGCTCATTTGGAGCAGTAGCTGTCGATAGATGTCATGTACCCGTCGACGGATACAAATCGCCTGTCAACAGCCAGCAATCTGTTTGTCGACAGATGAAGCCTCCCAACAACACCATGGTTATGGAAACCAAAAGTCTGCAGTAGCTGTCGACAACTATGAAGTGCCTGTCGACAGACGAAGAGAAAAGTCAGATACAAGATATGGATATGTTCTATATTAGGGTGTTTCCTTTTAGCACGTCTCTCCATACTTGGACACCCATATACATAGAACATATGGAGGTATTTTTGCAGCAAGAAACTACCTAAAAATCCCTTGTGCACTGTGGTTTGATTTGTGGTTTGCATAGTGTTGCGCTAGATGCATACATAGAGATTTCATCCACACACTACTTATTAATTTATTCACACACATCAACAACGTGTTTAATGCTTAAGCCAGTTGATAAAATGTTTCTTACATTTTAATCATTCAAATTGCATTCAGATCTGAGGGGTTTAAATTGAGTAGATCTTTTAATCCGAAGTAATTTTTAAATTGCTTAAGTTTCCGCTGCAAATCTATTCAACCCCCCCCCCCCCCTTCTAGCTTTGCCATTACCGAATATCTGATCCTATCAATTGGTATCAATTGTTTGAGGGACATTCTGTCATATCAATTTTGACACATTTATCTCTTTAAAAGAATGAAATTTTAGTGCCCACATGATAATGGATGTTTATTCATTCAAATGCTTGAGATTCTATGTGCAAATGTTTGGTATGTTTGTGTATTTCATCGATTGATTTGCTTGAATAATGAGTCATCATATGCATACACTATGGGCGAGTGTGTTAAGGCTATGTGAGTGAAATTCGTAAGGGATACCCTTCATATTCAATGTGTCATTATTCGTCAATCATGTGGTTCAAATCTCTCACAATTCAAAGTCTTTAAACAGACTTTTCAGGTCCCTGTCGACAGCCACAAACCTTGATGTCGACAGCCAAGCTTTCCCAGAACTGCTTTTCTGGAAAAATTATGTACCTGTCGATAGACCCATTCTACCTGTCGACAGATAGCCTCTCCCAGAACCTCCATCTCACTGGATTTCAGTAACTGTTGACAGACATATCCTTGCTGTCGACAGATATACCTTTTCTAACAATTCCTCATCTTCTCTCATTCCTTCTTCATGAGCATGTTCATAATATTGATGCAAGGGGAAAATTTGGAATTAATATTCATTGCTACCTTTCATACTCACATAGTATCAAAGACATTGCCTTAATCACAATGATTTTGATATAATATTTTGTACTTAAGTCTAGGTTGTGTCATCTAGAAAACATTGATCAAATCTAATGGCTTGACAACCCATTCAACTCCCTTGTGGATAATCATTTTTCTGAAATGGGTTGACAAGTAAGAAGGTTTTTGAAATTAATGTCTTTCATTGGTTTTTAACCTTAGATAACATTTTGAACTTGATTTTCACAACAAAAATAAAAGGGAGAAAAGCTACCTATTTCCAAATTCATGAAAATTTAAATAAAAATAAATATGAAATGGGATAAAGGCAGAGCAATGATGAACATCACTGAGTAACTGGGGACATGGGCATCACAAATGTCTGTCTTCGTGTCAAAAAGTTCCTTCATTAACTCTACATAATGGTATGATAGTCACTAACACTAAGTAACTGGGGGTAAGGGCATTACAAATGTCTACCTTCACGTCAAAAGGTGGAAGTGATACTAATTACCGCTTTTCCCACATTAACTTGATCAAAGAAATAGTTCAATGTTAGAAATAGAGTGAAGTCTCCATGTTTTTAAATCAAGGCCAATTTGTTGTTTATTGTTAATTGTTCATGTAAACATTACTTTCATTTACTAACTGAACATCACCCACCAAGAAATATGTTTTTCTACAATGGTTTTATTCAAACGGGTTATCTTATTTTCATATGTTTTTGAACGATGTCTTCTAAATTCTACAACTTGAGATTCCCAGAGTATTATCTCTCAACCATTTTAGAATTTTTGTGTGTCTTAATACTAGTGTTTATGACACTTTGTAGTGGGTATCAACCTATTCTCATCCTTGCAATCTCATTTGAACATTCATTCCCCACTCAACTCTTTCACAATTCAGTTTTGGGGTCAAGTAGTTCTTTGCTTCATTTTTATCCGTGTGTGCATGAACTATCTTTTTGAATGTTGCCAAAAGGGGGAGAAACATCAATTGTATAAATTACTAATTTTGTCATCATCAAAAAAGGAGAGAATGTTGGGTTACATTGTGTATGATGATATGTGCTTAAATGTTTTTGATGATGAGTAATGTTAATTGATGTTGTGTGAGTGGTTCAAACATGATGACACATGAAAGCAACATGATGTTCATAAAATGCTTTTATTGATCAACTATGCATTCATTATATCTCACTTAGAATGTTTCTCAATGTAGGTGTGAATGCATACAAGTCAAGCAACAAGAACCAAGTGAAAAAGAACAAGAAATACACTTCAAGTCATTACCTGTCGACAACCAAGAACGTTCCTATCGACAGATGAACAATCCAGAACACACAAGCTACTGGAAGCTCATTTGGAGCAGTAGCTGTCGACAAATATCATGTACCTGTCGACAGATACAAATCGCCTGTCGATAGCCAGCAATCTGCTTGTCGACAGATGAAGCCTCCCAACAACACCATGGTTATGGAAACCAAAAGTCTGCAGTAGCTGTCGACAACTATGAAGTGCCTGTCGACAGACGAAGAGAAAAGTCAGATACAAGATATGGATATGTTCTATATTAGGGTGTTTCCTTTTAGCACGTCTCTCCATACTTGGACACCCATATACATAGAACATATGGAGGTATTTTTGCAGCAAGAAACCACCTAAAAATCCCTTGTGCACTGTGGTTTGATTTGTGGTTTGCATAGTGTTGCGCTAGATGCATACATAGAGATTTCATCCACACACTACTTATTAATTTATTCACACACAACAACAACGTGTTTAATGCTTAAGCCAGTTGATAAAATGTTTCTTACATTTTAATCATTCAAATTGCATTCAGATCTGAGGGGTTTTAATTGAGTAGATCTTTTAATCCGAAGTAATTTTTAAATTGCTTAAGTTTCCGCTGCAAATCTATTCAACCCCCCTTCTAGCTTTGCCATCACCGAATATATGATCCTATCAGAGCTAGCCGGGCACGGGTTGTTTCCACTGTGGGAAGCCAGGTCACTACAGGTGAGAGTGTCTGTTGTTGAGGCAGCAGCAACGTTCAATGTTCTGGAAGATTGACTTGAGGTCGGGTTACTGCCAATTGCGGATCCGCGAGTCAGACATCGCCAGATTAGCTTTTCGTACTCGCTACGACCACTTCGAGTTTGTCGTGATGCCTTTTGGGCTCACGAATGCACCTGCAGCGTTCATGGAGCTGATGCACAGTGTGTTCCGAGAGTACCTGGACAGGTTCGTGGTGGTGTTCGTCGACGACATCCTGGTGTACTCAGCAACGACAGAGGAGCATGAGGTTCACTTGAGTCTGGTGTTGCAGGCTTTGAGGAGTCACCAATTTTACGCCAAATTCAACAAGTGTAAATTTTGGCTAAAGGAGGTGCACTTCCTGGGTCACGTTGTTTCTGGTGCAAGTGTGGCGGTTGATCCTGCCAAGGTTGAGGTCGTGGTTTCTTGGAGCCAGCCCACTACAGTTGCAGAGGTTCGCAGTTTTCTAGAGCTGGCAGGCTACTACAGGAGGTTCGTGCAGGACTTCGCCAGAGTTGCTGAGCCTTTGACCAGGTTGACCAGGCGAGAGACCCGGTTTGTGTGGATAATAGAGTGTGAGTGTAGTTTTCTAGAACTGAAGAGCCGGCTGACTTCAGCTCCGATCCTTGTTGTACCTTCTGGCAGCGGCGGCTTTGTTGTCTACACAGACGCGTCAGGGACTGGTTTGGGTGCTGTGCTGATGCAGCATGGTCGAGTAGTTGCTTATGCTTCTTGTCAGCTGAAGAAGCATGAGCAGCACTCCCGGACACACGGCCTGGAGCTTGCAACGATCGTGTTCGCCTTGAGGTTGTGGAGGCACTACTTGTACGGCGAGGTGTTTGAGGTTTTCATAGACCACCGGAGCTTACAGTATGTCTTTACCCAGAGAGATCTAAACCTCAGGCAGTGCAAGTGGGTTGAGTACTTGAAGGACTACGACTTTACCCTTTCCTATCACTCGGGAAAGGCTAATGTCGTAGCAGACACTTTGAGTAGGAGAGCCCACTTAAGTTCATTGTTGGATAGACACTGGAGACTCCTGGAGGATGCCACTCAGGGCGTGTTCACGCCGTTGAGCCTCAGGGAGAGGGCAGTGTTGGCCAGCATGACAGTTCGCCCAATGATTTATGAGACGGTGATCGAGGCGCAGAGTGCAGATGCAGACTTGGTAGACGTGTTACAGTTGCCCGAGGTGGTGCTAGATGAGGACAGCGAGGTCAGGTTCTGAGACAGACTCTACGTTCCAGAGGATGTTAGAGAGGAGGTACTGGATGAGGCGCACAGGTCGCGATACTCTATTCATCCTGGCTCCACTAAGATGTACCACGACTTGAGGGTGCTCTTTTGGTGGCCTGGGATGAAGAGAGAAATCACTGAGTTTGTTTTGCACTGCCTTACCTGCCAGCAGCTGAAGGCAGAGCACCAGTGTCCTGGTGGTGAGTTGCAGTCACTTCCCATCCCCGTGTGGAAGTGGGAGCACATCACCATGGACTTTGTTTCTGGCTTACCTCGCACTTCACAGGGGCACGACAGCATTTGGGTCATCGTCGACTGGCTGACGAAGACAGCTCACTTCCTACCAGTCAGAGCAGTGTGGTCAGTGGACAGGCTTGCTCGGCTGTTTGTGGACAGAGTGGTGTCTTTGCACGGAACCCTAGTCTCTATTGTCTCATATAGAGACTCGAGGTTCACTTCTCGTTTCTGGCTCAGCTTTCAGCGTTCACTTGGCACCGAGTTGAGGTTGAGTTCCGCCTACCATCCACAGACAGACGGGCAGTCGGAGAGGACCATACAGACCCTCGAGGACTTGTTGAGAGCGCGTTGCCCAGACTGGGGTTGCATGTGGGAGTCGCACTTTCCCATGGTGGAGTTTTCGTATAATAATAGCTTTCACTCCAACACCGGGATGGCGCCCTACGAGGCTCTGTATGGTCGATCGTGCAGATCACCGTTGCACTGGCACGAGGTTGTCGAGAGGTAGTTGCTGGGTCCAGAGTTGGTGCAGTAGTGTGCAGATATCATGAGGCTGATCAGACAGAGGTTGCAAACAGCCTAGAGCAAACAGAAGAGCTACGCCAATGTTCGCTGGAGGCCACTTCAGTTCGAGGCCGGTGATAGTGTGTTTCTTCAGATCTCGTCCACCAAGGGCGTTCTCAGGTTTGGGAAGAGGGGCAAGCTGTAAGGCCCTCTAATTTCCGTCGCATTATTTGTATTTATGTGTGTATGTCTGTACTTGTGTATGTATGTACATATTTACGTACGCATTAATTAGTATAATTACGTGTGCATGTGTTTATATTAAATATAGATAATGCATGTATTGCATGGTGATAGTATGGATATAATACCGTATACATATTGCATGTATATATGCATGGTATGCATGGTTTTCTGCATAACTTAGGGTTCTGGCCGAAGGCCATCTTGGCGTCAACCCCAGGCCATTTACCTGGTATCAGCGTCCAGACATGGACGCCGACACTAATCCGGGTGTCCAGCGATGTGGACGCCAATCTCTCTGGCCTGCATGCGCAGCAGAGCTGCAAGCTTCTGAAACAAGGCAAGCCAACCATTGGGGGATGTCCCCCAACGGCTCTGAAGACTGTCAAATCAGTATGGTGAGTGGGAGAGAGACCCTCTTTAGGTCTGAACCCGAAATGGCTCTCCCCACTTCTCCCTTCACCTTGCAAGAGGAGAGAAAGTGAGAAGGAAAAACCCTAGGAGGAAAACTGTGAGAAAACCCCCTCTTAGCACCCACAAATCCGACCCCCTGGAGCTTGATCTGGAGATCTACTGCTTCAAGAAGGTAGCTGGATCGACAAGGAAGGCTTCCTCGACATCCCCTTGGCGTGGAGATCATCCAGGAGCCCAGAGGAAGAGGTGATCTTGGAGGCTTTTCTGCAACTTTCTTGGGATTGCCCAAGGAGGTCTTCACCGAGCCCTAGATCCCATGGAGAAATTTTTTTGAAAGGCAAGTGACCTACCCATGATGTCCCCTTATGAGTCTAGGTCAGTTTTATGATTTTTGAGCATTTTTCCTCGAGTCCTAGACCCTCCCATTCACCCAAGTTTGAGAGCTTGGGTCTGTGTTTCTGCACAGACCTGGCTTGACGGCAAGGTCCCTGGACGCCCAGATCATGCTTGGCGTCCATCGGCCCTGTCGCTGACCCTGAGTCAGTGGCCAGAGACCGCCGTCAAGTTCTTCAGGACAGAACAGTGAACTGTTCCGCCCTTCTTCTACATTAATTTCGATATGGTTTCTGTGATGAGATATATGGTAAACCTTATACTCTACGTATATTGTTAATTGTGGTGTGTGAATGAATGTGGGGTGTGATGGTGGATGTGAAATATTGTATCCCTTGAACTTGTGAGCATGACTTATTGAGATTCTTGCAAATTATGTTTCATGATTAGAATTAGTATGAATGCCTTGGTTTTGGTCTGATCATGAAGGTTAGTGGGTCAGTATATGTGTTTGCAAATTTGTTGAATTATCCATGCTTGTGTAACTTGCTAATAAATCCGATTCGGTAGAATAAAATAAAAGCATGCAAGAATGGTTTGTGGTGATCGATCTATAGATGTATGAATTAGGGTGGACTATGTATTCTCAGATCTTGTATGTGACAGAAACCCGGTTCAACAGTAAGTGGCAACATTTCATGATATGTTAAATTCCATGTAACTTAAATTATGAATGTCATGCAAAATAAGTGTTTGATTTTCTGTAAATTATATTTAGCTCAGAAAAATCTAAAAATTTGAGTGTATGATCATGAACCCGAAAACAGCATGTGGTTAAAATTTCAGGTCATTTGGATCAGTGAATAAAAAGTTATGTATTTTTCATGTGAAATGTGATAATTTTTGCATATTATCGTAATGTGATTAGATATTGCCTAAACCCAACATGATGAGTGTGTTTACTGTGTGTTAAACTCCTGAAATCTATAGTTCCATGTTAGGAAAAAAAAAAACAGAGATGTACATGTGAGTGAGAAAGTGAATGAGATGAAGTGTTATGTGTAAAACCATGTGTAAAACGGTAAATGTGTAAATGCGTAACTGTGCCAATATGACACTGCTTCCGTAGAGGGCAGTGGAGCCGTATCAGGGAAAAGTCCCCCTGAGAAAGTTCAATGTGTAAGTGACCCTAAGGGCATTAGGGGGAAATCCTAGAGGTGGACAAGTACCACTGGTTAGGGTGGAGACTTGTTCTCCCGGTCTGCGCAGTCCAAGAGTCGCCATTGGAATGCCTAGATGGCGTCTATGTGTAATGTGATGTGTATATGTCCTTCTTGGTGGTTTGGACTATGTGTCACGGCACCTAAAAGTGTGTAAATGTGAAATGTGTAATGTGTATGTGTCCATGTGTAAGTGGCAATGTGAATGTGTATGTGTAAAGTGAACCATGTGAAAGAGGGAATTCGTGTAAAGAAAATGTGAAACTAAAGATGTGAGAATGTATTATTGAAATCTATGTGAGACAAATCTGAAACCATGTAATTCAGTAAATTTATGTTATTATCATCATGTTTAAATGTGCAAAGATGTCTAGAATCCATGTTAAGGATAATTAGTGAACACGGGCACGAGATAGCATGAATGGTTGTTAACATGATATGTTTTATGCATTATTGTAGCTCTCATGCATAGGTTTTCAGCCATGAAACCATATGAAATCAGCAACCTAAAGCATGTGAAAAGGTCTATGTAGGTGTTTAAAAATATGAAAAATCCATGCTAGTTGTGTTCCCTTTCATGTATGAAAATGTTCATGTTGATAGCTCTCATGTTTTAGCTCTTTAAAGATTAAAGTGTCATGAGTAAATTGAATAGACAGCATGTGATAGGTGAGTTTTATGTTAGAAATCTGAAAGCATGATTCATGTATAAGATTGTAAAACTTTCATGATAGGTTGAAACTTGAATTGACTAGCATGCTATGTGTTGCAAATTGTAAATGTGCATGTAGAAACCACTAGGACTTGTACGTGTATATCGTGAGTAGTGTTGCTTGCTGAGTCCTTGGACTCACTCCTTGCTTCGGCGTACAGGTATAGTTGGTGACACGGCACCGTTGGAGGAGACGGTGGAGACGGACTCTGAGCGCGGAGACTAGCTAGCTTTGGAGTTTCTTGAGATTTGTGTATTTCCTAAGTATGAAATTCGAACATTGTATTAGAGTACTATGAAAAGAATGTAAAAGTGTGGACAATTGTATTTCCATTTCAGCAATTTAATTTATGTGAACTTTAGTTCCTTTTATGCTAATGGCGAATTGCATGTATGTTTAATGTGGATGATGAATGAATGGAGACTGTTGTCTTTTACTTCCGCTACTCTGTTGTATATTCGCGTGTATCTCAGCTGTACGTATCGTTTGGGTAAATGTCCCACTGTGGCAGCGCTCGCTATACCGACGTGGGTTGGTATAACCGTACCGGTATAATGAGGGCCGTCACACAAGCTCAGCCCGAGGTATGTTGGCGCCTTTCCCATCTTGGAGAGGGTTGGTGAGGTTGCTTATAGATTGCCTCTTCTGTCTTAGTTGGCAGGTATCCACGACGTCTTCCACGTGTCGTACATGAGGAAGTACATGCCAGATCCGTCGCACATACTCAACTACTCGCAGCTAGAGGTTGCTCCAGACCTGTCGGTGCCAGAGCACCCCGTCAACGTGGTGGACCGCAGGGTGCAGCAGCTTCGCAAGAGGTAGATCCCGCGCGTCAAGGTGGTTTGGGAGCACCACGGCGGTGGCGAGGCCACTTGGGAGCGTGAGGACGAGATGCGGGAGCAGTTACCTTACTGTTCGAGTGACAAGTACTTTGTTTACCCTCTTCCCGCCTAGTCTCACCCTTAATTTTGAGGACGAAATTGTTTTTTTTGTTGGTTAGATTGTAACATCCTTGTCCCCTTTGAGGGTCAGCTCTCTCGGCTGTGGTCGCGACATGTCGACCCGTCACCTTCTGAAGGCGACTTAGGTGACCGTCGCATTCTGAATGAGAACACGCGGGCCGCCCCTGTCGTGATAGGGCTCTGACAGCAGACTATTTTTTGTCTTTTAGCTAGCTAAACGGTGGAGACACGTGACGTCATGCATGCTTGAATGCGACATACGGGTCCGTCGCAATCAGATGTCAGCGTTGCATGCATGCCACGTGGTGGCTTTGACCGTCAGGGTCGCAGGCGTTTCTAGATCGCGACGTAGCTTTGCTAACGCGATGACCAGGTCAGTCGCATTCTTATAGTCTTTGTTTAAGTGCCCAAGCCTGAGAGCACAACCCCTTTCCACCCTTTGCTCTGTGTTCTTCCCTCTCTGGCGATTCTCCTGTGGCTTGGCTGCTCCGTGAGGAGCTTGGGTGGACTTGTTGTGTTTTAGAGTGTGTGTGGTTCTTTGTGAAGGTAAGGATTGGATTGTGCTGGTGGTGTTGTGAGCTTTCAGTCTCTATGTCCCCCTCTCACTGTCATCTTGTTCTCTGTGGGCTATCCTTTCTCCATGGTGTGCTCCTCTTCATCGGCCTGTGAAGGATGAGCTCGACTCGTGGATGGCGACTCTCGGAGGTGGAGGGGTGCAAGCCTACGAGAAGGCCCTCTAATTGGGTGGATCTTCATATTGAGGTAGGGAACCCAAACCCTCCCCCTAGTTATACATGCTAGTTTGCCAAACCCCACTTCCAAGCCTAGAAATCATGCTAGGTATTTTGCATGCTTCAGGTGGTCTTATCATGGAATGTTGTTTTGTGTGTTTGCATGCTTGGTTTGGGTGGTTCGTGTTGAGAGCTCCATGTTGTTGATGAAGTTATTTGAGTGTAGGTTGCTCTTCTTGCCATGCATGGGGTTCATGAGGGTGGTTTGGTGTTCATTGAGATGTTTTCCAGCGTTGTCATGATCATTTCCTCCTTGTTGTATCTTTTAGTGTGGTTTTAGGGTGATGGAGTTGCTCTGTTTATGCACTCGGCTGAGGTCGCGACGGGCTTCCTAGTCGCGATGTATCATTGCGTCGCGTTCTCTCTGAATGCACCCCAACACCCGTCGCATTTAGCAAACGCTACGGGGTACGTGTGCGGCGTTCAGGAGTTCGAGGTTTGTCAGAATGCGACGTCTGTCTCGGTCGCGATGGTATCGCGACGGGGTACGTGTTGCATTCAGAAGACCCGGGGTTGTTGCAGCGCTCTTAGCTGTCATAATCTTATCGTGACGGGCTCAAGGGTCGCCTTCTGATTTCTTGTCGTGACAGGCAGGATCGTCGCATTTTGATCGCGACGTATCCCTGCGTCGTATCTCTGACCAAGAGGGACTGGCGACAGGTCTTGACGTTCCGCTTCTGCTGTGACTCGATTTTCTTGGCACCTATGTTCTTCCTAGTGTAGTGCTACTCTAGTCTCTTCACCCGGTGCTAGGCACTTGAGGCTTGTCCACGAGACAGGTTGTTTCTGTTAACTTCCCCACGTGCCTATTAGAGAGAGTTCTCCGGGCGACGGGCGTGCTCGAGTCCCGGACTTGGAGCGGAGGGGAAAACAGTGGGGAAAGCGGCGTAGAGTCATTTGTAGAGCTCTCTTAGCTGAGTCTGGGATGCCGTGGTAGTTGGAAGCTCGTGCGGCGCAGATCATCTAGTCCTTTCTCACTGCCTCACTCTACATGGTTCCAGATCCATTTAGAGGGGCTAGGCGTGGGGCCGTAGTCCGGCCAGACTATGGCAGTTGTGGTTCTTTAGTTCCGCGTCTCACTCTGACGGGAGGTGTTAGACATGGATTGTTGGTCGAGGGTAAGGCACGTGGTGCACCTGACTGGCTGACTAGTGTATCGTACTATAGCTAGTGTGTTTGCCCAGACAGTGTTTAGCTGTATGTGTTACAACTTTGGATTTTTTTGGTGTCGTGTTTTACACGTTTTTCGGTCTCGACGTGTAGCCTAGACCGATGACCGTGTAGTTCTTTCACGCTTCCGTACTTGACTCTATTTAATAGAATAGAATTTACTACTTTATTTAATTATTGCACTTAGTTCTATTCCGCTGTTAGAACTAGTGGGGATTGGTAGTCCCTACTGGGCTTCTCTGTGAAGCTCATGCCCTCTTTTGCAGGTGAGACTTCACAGCAGCTCCCTCCGCAGCGGACTAAGGAGATAGGCCTGTAGTAGACGGCATCCCCAGTGAGCAGTGTTCCCCTACTTAGTGTACTTCTCCCTCTGGGTATGCCCCTAAGAGACGTGTTCTTTCCCTTTTCTTTTAGCACTTGTACTTTACTTACTTTGGGACTGTACTAGACTTGTGCGTTGTGTTGGACTCTTTCCTTCACTAGGTGTACGTGTTGGTACGTTTGTTGTTATTTATCTCTATTACATATCTTGTTAGAGCGATCCGTTAGCCCTTCCGGGTCCCAGACCCGTGGGCGGCAGTGCCGATGGTCGGTCCTTGGTGGGAGTCGAGGGACTGGCATCGTGGCCGTTACACCCTCTTCAAGGCGGTAGCTCTCGCCACTACCAAGCCTAAGGTGTAACAATGGTGGCCAGCCATGGCCCACCACAAATCCAAACGTAGCCCACTAATGAACCGCTCGGTGCGAGCCTGCTCAATAGTGGCCAAGTGGGGATGTGTCGTAGAAGCTGCACGAACCTCTGGTAGTACTGTGCCACAGTCAGCTCTCCCTACATCAACTCGTGAAATTTGTCCCTCCTCTCACGACACGTGTAGTCGGGGAAGTACTCGCCATGAAAGGTCTCTAAGAACTACTCCCAAGAAATCTGGTCCAGCCTCCTACTCTGAAAACTGGTCTTCTTCACTATCCTCCACCACTCGTGGGCTGACCCCTTTAGCTGATATACAGCAAGTCTGACTTGATCCTGCTCTGCACAGTCCATGGTCTCAAAAGTATGCTCGAGCTCATGAACCCAACTCTCTACCTTGTCCGGATCATAGTCGTCATAGAACATTGGAGGCCGAAGTCGAAGAAACCTCTCCAGAAGAGCTGTGTTGTCCTCAGGTGCTGCGCTACAACTAGAGTTTGCTGCCGTACCACTGGTAGTACCTCTAGCTGAACTGGTGCTGCCTACGGGGTTGCCGATGGCTGCTCCTCTGCTGCCACCTCTGCAAATTTCTAACCTCCTACCGGCATCTGCTAGTAATGCTAAAGGGCCTGGAACATCGTCCTCCACCACTGCTCCAAAAGGGGGTGGAAACCACTGCTGCTGCTGTGCTCCCTGCTGCAACGAGACGCCATGCGGCAATGAAACACATGGCTGGCCGAACTGCTGAGTCTGAGCATCCACCGGCACGTGCTCAGCTGCAACTAACTTGTCCAGTGTGGCATACTGATGCTCTATCAGCTCTTTGACCTGTCTACGTCTATGTGGAGGCATGTCCTGCGACACAGACTAACATCAAGTTAACAAATTAACCCGGTGGCTAGCAGTGTTGCTTGTACTTCTTAAGGGACTTTGTGTTATCACTTAGTTCCATTACAAGTCTTGATAGACCTCTTGCTCTGATACCACTATAACGGCCCCGACACCCGGACCGCTGACTTCCACCAAGGATCTAACCATCGGCACCGCCGCCCACGAGCCTGGAGACCTGGAAGGGCTAACGGACCAGTCTAACAAGATATGTAACGGGAGTAAGTAACAACAACAACACTAAAATGTACCAACTAGTGAAGGAAAATCGTCGAACACAAAGTACCAGTCTAGTATAGCACCAAAGTAGCAAGTACAAGTGCAGAAGAAAAGGGGATAACAAATCCCTTAGGGCATACCCCGAGGTTGAAGTAACCAAGTATTGGGGAACACTGCTCACAGAAGACGCCGTCTACTATGGCCCCATCTCCTCAGCCTGCCGTGGAGGGTACTACTGTGAAGTCACACCTATAAAGGAGGGAATGAGCTTCACGAAGAAGCCCAGTAGAGACTACCAATCTCCCACTGGTTCTAACAGCAGAATAGATCTATATGCACATAATTTAAATAAAGCAGTAAATCTATTCTACTAACAGAGTAAGTGCAGAAGCGTAAAGTAACTATATGGTCAATGGTCTAATCTAAATGTCGGGACGGAAAACCCGTGTAAACCACGACACTAGGAAGAACCCCAGGTTGTAAACACAGATAGTAAACAACTGCCTAGACACAAACACTAGCCATAAGACAACTACACTAGTCAATCGGTCAGGTGCGCCACACGCCTTTCCCTCAACCGACAGTCCATGTCTAGCACCTCCTGGTGGAGTGAGAGACGAAACAAATGTAACCACAACTACCGTAGTCTGGCAAGACTACAGTCCCATGCCTGGCCCCTCTAAATGGTACCGGAACCACGTAGAATGAGGCAGTGAGAAAAGGATTAGCTAATCTGGGTCGGAAGAGCACCAAACCACCTCGGCGTCCCAGACTCATCTAAGAGAGCTCTACAAATGACTCTATGCTGCTATCCCCACTGTTTTTCCCTCTGCTACTAGAGTCTGTGACTCGAGCTCGCCCGCCGCTCGGAGAACTCCCTCAAATAGGCGCGCGGAACCGGGGGTCCAGATAATGGTAACAACCTCTCTCGTGGACAAGCCCTCAAGTGCCTAGCACCGGGCAAAAGACTAGAGTAGGACCGTGCTAGGAAACAGCATAAGTGCTAAGAAAATAGAGTCGCAGCGGAACGAAACTCCGAACAGGTCACCAGTCACTTTCTATCAGAGAGGCAACGCAGTGGTCTATCGTGACCATAATGGGACGACCTTGCCTGATGCGACCTGGGACAAGAAGGTGACCCACACCCCCGCCGTGTTACTAACGCGGCGGGGTAGGCCGTCGCCACAAAACAGGAACCTTTTGAACGCGACGCATATACCTGTCACGATGAGAAACACGACGGGTACTGGAGACGCGTTCACATAGGACGCGACAGGGCGATACGTCGTGGCAGGGAAACCCATCGCGACCATAGACAGAGGCCACCTGAGACCTCCAAAAACACCCCAAAACTAGAAATCCAATATGCACAAGGGAAGGGGAGCATGTTGGACGATAAAAATAGGCCAAATAAGCTCAAGCCACCCTTGTAAACACCCATGCATTCCAAAGAGATGGATCAACACTCAAGAATCTCACATGCAAGCATGAAACCCTCTTCACCCCAACCCCCAATCCAAGCACAAACCAAGCATCATATGGATCCAACAAGCACACATGCAAAGCCTAGCATGGTTCTATTGGCTTGGAGAAGAGATTGGAAGCCCTAGCATGGTAAACTAGGGGAAGGCAAGGAGTCCCTACCTCAAATCGAAGAGCCAACCTGTTGGGGTCTTCTCATGTGCATGGCCACCTCCTCCTCGCTCCAAGCTCTACAAAGACTCCATCCACGAGCCACGAACGTCCTCCTACTCTTCAGAGGAGAGGATCACCTTCACGAGGAGAGAGCCATGCCGAGGAAGAATGCTGAAACGAGAAGAAGAACACCAACCCCTCACACACACCACAAGACCCTCAACCCCTCTCAAGCTCCCCACAAGAGAAACGCCCACACAGGGTCGGAAGAGAAGCTAAAAATCATTGGAGGAGAGAAAACAACCCACTATTCTGAGGCCTGAGCAATATAAACCTCAGTCTTCAGAACACGACGGAGCTGGCCGTCATATTAGCATTGCTAACGCGACAGTTACCTACATCACGATCTGGAAGACCGTCAGACCTGACTGTCAAACCCACCACACGTTGTGCATGCAGGCCTGACATCTTGAATACGACAGACTGGTATGTCGCGTTCAAGTATGCGCCACGACAGGTGTCTCAACCGTCCCGACCACAAAATGACAAAAATCCATGCTGCGGTTAGAGTAGAGTCACAACAGGGGCGGCCGTTGCATCCTTATTCAGAATGCAATTGTCACCTCCGTCGCTTTTAGAAGATGATGGCCCTAGGTGTCGTGACCTCAGCCGAAGGTGGCTAAGCACAAGAGGGAGGATGTTACATTAACCCCTACACCCTATTTCTACTGAAGATTTTACAGTTTCTATGTTTTCTAGTAAATGCTCCCGAGGTACTAATCGCGTTGAGAACGCACATTGTTTCCCAACCGCCTTCTCTATGATGACGCGCCTAGTTCCCTGACCGCCTTCAACTTGCAGTCAGTTACTGAACCACATTCTTACCTATACTGCCAGTGACCTATGTGAGCTGTGGACCGTTTCTTGCGCTTGTATGAGGTTAGAATTGACTTGTTGTGCATTGTCTTACTGAACCCTTTCTCTTTTATGATCTCTCATGCCCTAATTTGCATTTGTCTTACTTACTTAAGCTTATGCTTAGAACTCTTGGCCTTGAGTATGAAAATGTTTTCAAAAGAAAAGTACATGATTATTTTATAAGGGACTTGGTCCACCATTTTGTAAAAGTATGATAAATCTGATTATAAGAATGCCTGTGCATATCAGTGCCTTATCTGGTCTTGGGAGGAGCACCTGAAGTGCTCATAACCGTAGGATAATTGACTTGTGGTGTCTCACATTACATCGATAAGCTATGTGTGATCAGTTATGATAAATATGATATGATATGATAAGATATGCTATGTTACATGGCCACTCCATATGTCCATTTGATATTCCCTATTGCTATGATCATTTGAATTTTGTCAGTTTGATCCTAAATCTTGGTCTTTGTTAAGTTCTGTCCATGATCTTGTGATTAAGTAATCTCATACTTAATCCATTGCTATTCATGTATATTAGTGATTTCCATGACTTATTACATGTTACTAGCATATTCATCTTGCACGTTAAAATAATAATTACGTAAATCATTGTCTGGTTATGAGATTTAAATCTGATTGGGCAACATGCTCAGCCTATTTTACCTAACATTTTTAGGTGTGTAGGATGACGGTACTCATGACAATGGGGATGATCAAGAGTGATGAGCATCCTAGATGAACCATGTGGCGTAGAAGGATAACCATGGCATTGTAGTAAAGTCTTGGTAAAGTCTAGTTAGATAGGTTCTTTTCGTTATTCCAAAGTCAAGTGTCATATTGGTCCCTATGTAGTGGCTCTAAATTAGTACTTGTAATAGACTTAGTTATTTGATTTTCAATAAAATGAAGACTTCGTATTATCTAATGGTTGTCTTTATTTGCTCTGAATTACTCGACTACTTGATAATTTATGTATTTTCTCACATCCCCAGTTTAATCCACTGCTAAATTAGGGGCATGGCAATCTTTGATGACATATTAAATTAACCTGAAGAGGAATGAGTCTGAAAAGAATCAAACCAATTGCTTTAAAAGCTTCATCTTGCTCAAAAATTGTAAGTGACAGTGATAGTGAAGGAAATTTTGATGATGATGATGATGATGGAGACATTGCCTTATTAACTAGGCAGTTCAAAAAATTTCTAAGAATGTAAAAGAAAGGCCAAGGTATATTCAAAACTTTTCTTAAGAAAGATGTTTCAAATAAATTGAATCAAGCAAGAAGAATGACATAGTTATTTGTTATGAATGTAGGAAGGAAGGGCATACGAGAATTGAATGCTCAAAGCTCAAAAAGAAGCTAAGAAACAAGTCTTCATGAAAATCAAGACTATGCTAGCTACTTGGAGCGATGAAGATGAAGATGAGCAAGATGAAAAATAGTCTAAAGATGAAAAAAATTACTTGCTTCATGGCTAAAAGGGAGGAAAACACTGAGGTAAGCTCTTCTTTTGAGGACTTTATTATGATGAGTGGAAGGAAGCATATATAATTTTGTTTAAGAAGTTATGCGACTATCGTTCCAAAAGTAAATCACTGAAAACGAAAATAAATAGTTAACTAAATGACAATTCTGTAAATGAACAAGTTGATCTTTTAAGCATGGAAATAAATAATTTGAAGTGTGAAAAAGAAAATATTAATGAAGAACTTGATAATGCTAAAGAAAAAATTAAGAAATTAGAAAAAGAGAAACAAACCATGATTCAATCAATTGAAAAACTTAAGAAAGAAAAAGAAACACTTCAAGAGGAAGTTGAAACAGTTCAAAAAGAACTTGGTGATAATGAAAAAATTTGTAAACGTTTGTCAAGGGAAAGAAAATTCGGATGCTATACTGGGAACTAAGATGAATAGACAAGGCATGGATTGGATTTCAGAATGAAAATAAAAATAAAATTGGACAAAAATTGATCATATCTTTTGTTCAAGAGAAAAGTTCTCAAAACAGACAAACAAAATTTGAAACAAAGAAGAGTATCATGCAATCATCCAAATCTCAATATGCAAATGGAAAACAAAATAGAAACAAGAGAAAATGACTAACAGAAATAAGTATCAAGAAAACTACAGAAATGGTCGACATATGAGACCACCTGTCGACAGAACCAGACATGGACAATATTGGATTGGCCAACAAATGTACAAATATGCCGAAAATTTTACTCAGAATATTTCAAAAAAATTCACTTATAGTAAAACTCCATTATGAAAAAATTACAAAAATTTAGTCATCATGAATTCCAATGTTGGTATACTTTGAAAACCCCTAAATGTAAGCAAGTTTAGATACCAAAGAAATTGCTTATTGACATGAATGAACTGATGGGACACAAAGTGATTTGGGTACCAAAATCCTCTCTGAAATATGTCTTTGCAGGAATGGCTTGCTGCCCACAATCAAAACAAGTGGTACCTTGATAGTGATTGTTCAAGGCATATGACTGGGAATCACAACAATTCTGCATACTTATTAAAAAGGATTGAGGTCAAGTCACTTTTGGAGGTAAGAATAAATACCAAATCATTGGCACATGTAAGGTTGGTAAGAATATTTCGAATTCAATAGAAAATGTGGTTCTAATTGATGGTCTAGATCATAACTTGTTAAGTATAATCAGCTGTGTGATAGAGGACATAAGGTTGTTTTGGATTCTAATGCATATCAAATAATTGAGAAAGAATCGGGAAATATCAAATTTACTGGTCAAAGAGTCAATAATATTTATTCAGTTGATCTAGATGAACCAAAAAAATGAAAACTTGTGTCTTGTTGCAAATAAAAATAATATGTATTGGCTATGACATCATAGGTTAGGTCATGCTAGTAATAATGTGTTAAATAAACTAATAAAGATGAACCTAGTGAAAGGTCTTCAACAAACAAAATTCAAAGAAAATGTGGGTTTATGTGATGCTTGTGCTCATGGTAAACAAATCAGAAAATCTTTTAAATCAAATACACCATTATAACCACAAAACCCTTTGAGCTTTTGCATATGGATCTGTTTGGACCTACTAGACAATTAGTCTTAGTGGTAAACATTTTTGATTTGTTATTGTGGATGACTTTTCTAGATTCACATGGGTTATTTTCCTATCTTATAAAAGTAATACCTTATAGAATTTTGAAGACTTCTTTATAAGATTCAGTAAAAGGTACAAACAAAATATGTTCAATTCTTATTTATCATGGGGGTGAGTTTGACAATAACAATTTCATTGATTTTTGCAAGAATAAAGGCATTGATCATAGTTTGCATCTCGAAGAACATCGGAGTAGAATGAAGTCGTCGAAAGGAAAAACAGAATGTTGACAGAAATGACTTGTACATTGCTGGTTGAAAGCAATCATCCAAGAAGCTTTTGGGCTGAAGTAATGAACATTTCTTACTACATACTAAATCGAGCAATGGTAAGACCTATCTTAAAGAAGACTTCATATGAGCTGCTAAAATGTAAGAGCCGAATATTGCTTATTTTAGTGCTTTAGATGCAAAGTCTTTATACATGATAATGATGAGAAGGACATAGACAAATTTGAAGCAAAAGTGATCAAATAATCTTTCTAGGATATTCTGAAACATTCCAGAACGTACAAAGTTTTAATTCTAAAAAAAAATATGGAAGAAACTCCACATGTCATCTTTGATTAAATTCATGAGAAAACTAATCGTTCTAATGTTTGTAGGAATAAAAAGATGATGAAGACATACTGGAGTCAACAAACTCATAATATGTCGATAGAAGCTGGTCGACAGACAACTCAAATAGATCAACAGATGCAGACAACAGGTTGATAAACACAGTGATGAACACTAAAAATCTGAGGTATTCAAAAGATCACCCATTCAAAATGTCATTGGATATGTTCATGATAATTTTCATACTAGATCTCACTTTAAAAGAATTATTGAACAAGATCACATGACTTTTATTCCTCGAATTGAACCTAAAAACATTGATGAAGCTTTAAAGATGAATCTTGAATAAATGCAATGCATGAAGAATTGAATCAATTTGAAAGGAATAAAGTGTGAAGTTTAGTTCCTAAACCTTTAAATCATTCAATCATAGGAACAAAGTGGGTCTTAGGAAATAAACTTAATGAAGAAGGAAAAATAGTTAGAAATAAGGCTCGACTGGTTGCAAAAGGCTACAATCAAGAATTTGGTGTAGATTTTGAGGAATCCTTTCCACCAGTAGCCAGATTAGAAGCTGTTAGAATTCTACTAGCATTTGCTTGTGCAAATAAATTCAAATTGTTTCAAATGGATGTCATAACTGATTTCTTGAATGAAGTCTTTAAAGAAGAAGTTTTTTGTTGAATAACCTCCCAATTTTGAAATTGTTGAAGCCTAACCATGTGTAAAAATTGCACGAAACCTTTATGGTTTGAAGTAGGCACCCCGGGCAAGTATGACATGCTAAGCTCCTTTTTGATTGGTAAGGATTATTCAGAGGTAAAGTGGATCAACCCTTTTCACTAAATGTGTTGGTGGAGACATTATTGTAGTCCAAGTATACGTAGATGACAACAATTTTAGATCTACCAATCTTAACCTATGTGAAGAATTTTCAAATTTCATGCATAGTGTGTTTGAAATGAGCCTAATAGGTGAGCTTCAATTTTTTTCTTGGATTACAGGTTAAAAAACATGAATATGAATTCTTTATCATCCAAGAGAAGTATGTAAAAGAGTTGTTGAAAAGATTACAATTTGAATAAACTAAATTGGCATCTACTCCAATGAGCACAAATATTAAAATAGATGCTGATGAAAAAGGTAAATTGATAGATACAAAGACATATAGAGGTATAATCGCTTCTCTCTTGTATCTTACAACAAGTAGGCTCGAAATTCAATTCAACATTTGTTTATGTGCTAGATTTCAACCAAGTTCTAAAGAATCTCATTTGTTTGCACTTAAAACAATCTTTAGGTATCTTGTTGGAACTATTGAATTGGGATTATGGTATCCAACTGGTTGCAAATTTGACTTAGTTTCATATTCAGATGCTAATTATGCTGGGTGTACAATTTACAAAAAAGCACTTGTGGGTTTTGTTAATTCTTAGGTGGGTGCATGGTATCATGGGCATCCAAGAAATAACACTCAATCGCACTTTCTATTGTAGAGGCAGAGTATGTCGCTGCAAGAAGTTGTGCAGCTCAGGTGCTGTGGATTAAGAGTCAATTTATTGACTATAATATTGAGCTTGGATGCACACCCATCCTATGTGACAACACAAGTGCTATAAACTTATCAAAAAATCCCATTCAACATTCACGAACAAAGTACGTTGAAATCATACATCATTTTCTAAGAGTTGAAGTTAGGAAAAAAAACATTGAATTTCACTTCATTGAAACAAACAAAGAAACTGCTGATATTTTCACAAAACCACTTGTTAAGGATAGGTTCACCACTTTAAGAAGAGAACTTGACATGTGCATGATAAAATAAATTTGATTGTAACTTGTGTTTCTTTTTTGAATAAATAAATAATTTTCTGACTCTCTAGTTTCTTTCGACATGTGAATCAAGTCTGTCGACAGATCCTTCTAGAATAAAATTTTCTGATCTTTCCTTCTCATTCTTGTGCATCTTAGTTGTAGGATTTGTAGAATTCCAAGGTAGATGAGTCTTCCTTCTTATCAGAGTCATAACATCCCATCTCCTTTATACGCTTTCTTGTCTACACAATCCTTCTATGCAATAACTCTCTCATTACATCGGGGAGAATCTTAATAAAGAATCTATTACAAATGATCATGAAGAGTAACATGCTAGATTTAACCATTACACTTTCATTGGTTTAAGAATAATAATTTTAATTAATTGAGAGATGATACACTTAGAAAGATTACTACAAGCATAATTTCATCAAGTCATCTTTGAAAAATAACTTTTCATAGTTAACTAATTTTTTGATAAAGGAAGTCTTGTTATTAGGCATCTTTGGAAAGTATTGTCCTAAAACATTAGTTAAGACTGGTTGAAATAAGGAGAAAAGCTACCTGTTGCTAGTAAATAGACAAATAACAAAAATAATGAAGGTAAAGACAGAGCAATGATAGAAATATTGAGTAATCGGGCTTAAATCATCTGAGACGTGATTTAGTTCGCATCAAAAAGTGAAATCAAATATGTTTCACAAATGCAACAGTCAACACATGAAGTAACTGGAAGCATTGACATCAGATAAATATATGCTTTCGTATAAAAAAATGTGGATTGGACATGAGTATTACTTACCTTCAAGGATAGAGTAAAATTAATGCAGTATGGAGCCTTCAAAGTAAATCAAGTTCGAAAATAGGTGTTTAATTTTAATACTATCTTAAAGATGTCTCCTTAATAAGACACCTGGAATTAAAATAAGAAGTGATACTAATAAAATATTATTTGAAGAGTTGATTTGATTAGATTAAGCTTGTAAGATGAATTCTTTTTGTAACATCATTCAAAATTTTGAGATTCTCATCCTTACACCATTGAAAAGAGAATAAAACAAATCAAGCATTTGTTCTATGATGAACAATTGTAATAGATCCACACATTCTCCATCTTACTGATGTCATGACAACCATTCTATCTATAATATACGTCGACAACTCCTTTTTGTCAACAATTCTTCTTTATTTGTCGACATCTCACTCATCTCTGTTGACAGGCATGGTTCATTTCCACCCCGTTCATCTTCGGTTCACTCTTCACTCAAACCAGACCAGCTTTGTGCCATCTATCTTTAAAGCTGTCGACACGAGGGTTTGCATGCTTTCATTTTCCCGGGGCAAAACCATTCATCTTTCAATGCCTCATCTCTCCTTGATCTTTATTCTGCATCCTGATCATCTAGGAGTCACATTCACCCTTCGTATCTCTCTCTCTTGTTGCCCGGTTGGCTAACCCAGAGGGGGGGGGGGGGGTGAATGGGTCTTTTAAAAAAAAATTTATCTGATAAAAACCTGAACTCAAACAACATAAAGAGTTCTTGAAAGAGATTAGTAATGGTTAGTAAAAACAACAATCACACAATGAAGACAATCACACAACACACAGATTTATCCTGGTTCGGATCTCCTCTCCTTAGGAGTCCTACGTCCAGTCCCTGAGCAATCCTCAGGATTTCACTAACTAGGGTACAGTCCCCCTATGGACAAAAAACAACCACCCAGCTCAGCTGGTCTTCCTTCACTCCTGAAGGGAACACAACACCCTGGTACCACCAGGTCTTCCTTCACTCCTGAAGGGAAAAACACCACCCTGGAAACCACCAGGTCTTCCTTCACACACGAAGGGAAAAACACAAGAAAATCTTGAAAGAAATGACTAGCCCCTAGATCAAGCTTTTACAACACTCAATCTGAAGCTACAAGCACTGAGAGACAAAGATCTACACAATGTGCACTCTCTCAGAACTAATCTAGCTCTTCCTTAATTTTTCTTGTCACAGCACAAGGAGCTAAGAGCCAAGATCGAAAGGAATGAATTTCTGGCTCTAGAGATCTTGAAGACTTGAAAGCTACAGAGTTCTGGTCTCTCTTGAATATGAATAATGCTTTCTTCTTTTGTGTATTTTGTCTTCAGAACTTCGTCTTGTATTTATATCTCCAATTTGAATGAGGACGAAGAGATGACCGTTGTCTCACAGCTTTGGTGTACGTTAGACTGAAGGATTTGTGGAAGCTTCCTGTCGACAGTCTTTTGTTCTTTGGAGCACGCAAAGTGATGAGATCTTCTGAGTTGGCTTGTAGTTCTTTCTGTGTCCAATGTTGTAGGATAGTACATCCTCAAGGTTCTGCAAGGTTGAGCTTTAATGGTAGACAGCTATACTATCTCCAGATGTCAATCAACGTCAGAGCAGATAGATACAAATATAGTAGTAACAGTTTATCGTTCTAAAAGATGCATGCAGAGAATACACGAGAATGGAAGATATGTTCCGTATCCATGCAGAGATACGTTCAGTCTTTATTAAATGCATGGCAGTCAAACAGACGTGATGCAACTTTGACTATTCAACGTATCTTAAATCAAGATAAACAATTAATTAATAGAAACATGACTTATGCAATCGTTATGATAGTCTGATAGAATCGTTGTGAACAAATTGCTATAGTCTCAGAAGAAGTCGTTATGATAACTTATGAAATCGTTATCACAACCAAGTCGTTATAACTCCTAAAAGAATCGTTACGCTTACTTATAGAATCGTTATGATAAACAAGTCGTTACAACTTTCTAAAGGAATCGTTACGATGACTTACAGAATCGTTATGACGAGCAAGTCGTTATAACTTTCTAAAGAAATCGTTACGATGACTTACAGAATCGTTATGACGAGCAAGTCGTTATAACTTTCTAAAGAAATCGTTACGATGACTTACAGAATCGTTATGACGAGCAAGTCGTTATAACTTTCTAAAGAAATCGTTACGATGACTTACAGAATCGTTATGACGAGCAAGTCGTTATAACTTCTGAAGAAATCGTTACGATGACTTACAGAATCGTTATGACGAGCAAGTCGTTATAACTTTCTGAAGAAATCGTTACGATGACTTACAGAATCGTTATGACGAGCAAGTCGTTATAACTTCTGAAGAAATCGTTACGATGACTTACAGAATCGTTATGACGAGCAAGTCGTTATAACTTCTGAAGGAGTCGTTACGATAACTTACAGAGTCGTTATAATGAGCAAGTCGTTATAACTTCTGAAGAAGTCGTTACGATAACTTACAGAGTCGTTATAATGAGCAAGTCGTTATAACTTCTGAAGGAGTCGTTACGATAACTTACAGAGTCGTTATAACATCGACTTGTTTGACACAGCAAGGTTATTCAATCTTACAAGTAAATCGTTGTACTTGTGAGGAAATCGTTACAGTTAATGAAGGAATCGTTATAGCTCTTCTGAAAACAATGTATGTAAGTACTTACCACAAATGCTTGACTTTCTTTGGGTATTTCCTGTGCTTAAGGCTAAATAAAACATAGTTAGAAAAACTTTTGACAGTGTTTTGTTTATCACCAAAATAAGCATGTAATTAATTTAAAAGTACATGGGGATGGACTGTTCATCAATCTCCCCCTTTTTGGTGATGACAAAACTATGATCAACATTTAAGTAGTACTTAACAGTAAACAGGAATAAAAGTACTTCAAGCATGATTCAAGAATGTATCAGACAAATGTAGGTAAACATTCTCCCCCTTTTTGTCATTAAGCAAAAAGTAATAGGAAAGAGACAAAGAATAAGAGACAATGAGGAGAAAGAGCACAACCCATTCATTAAGCTTGTGGAGGTACAGGCAAATAATAAGCAGGAGAGAGAAGGGAGGCATAATGAGAAATAGCTTCCCAGGCCTGCTCTTCCTGACGCATAAAAAATTGCCTAAAGGCACCACTCTCAATGAAGAAGGTTGGTCCCATGGTTGAAGCCATCTTGGAGAGATAGATGCTGCGCTGCTTGGTAAGAAACTGGTCATAATCATCTGGATCCATGGAGGAGCGGATGAGGAGAGTTGTACCAAAGCTTGCACAGGCAAGGAATTGATCCATGGTGACAGGATAGAAAATCTGTTTCTCCTTGAGTTCATGGCGTAGAGCTAGAAACACCTTGTACCTTTCAGCCCAAATTTTGTAGGGATCAAGGACCAGATGGATGGAGTTCATGTCCAAGAAAGTGGCAGGAGAGACAGGAGCTTTTCCTTCCCTGGCCTGAGCAGCATTCAGATGAGCTAGCTGTTGAGCTGACAGAGAGTAAAGCTTGGACCATTCGGAGGCATTCAGCCTTTCACATTCTGAGAGTAGAGGGGCAAGAACATCAGATTTGACAAACCCTCTATGATATTCCCGGAATAGAAATCTAGGAAAACCAACTTGGAGGCCTTTCTGAATCTTGATTCTGCCCATGACTCTGGCAAAACGCTCAAAGATGATTGAACCAATCGAAGACTCCATGATCAGGAAATGAATCTGAGGCAGGAGAATGTCTTCAGGTAAATGAAGAGTTGCAAAATCTACTCTTATTTCCTCAGACTGCTCAGAGTGGATAAGGACCTTGATGGCTCTCTTGAACTGGCTAAGCTGAACTTCAGGTAATCTGTTGAGATACCTGTAGTTGTTGAACATTTGGAAATGCCTGATCAGCTTGATTAGCTTCTGAATGGCAGGGGCCCAGGTGTTCTGGTGGTGAAACTTGAACCACTCAGAAAGGGTTAAGGAGTGATCCCTGGGAGGAAACCTTGCTGCCTTAGCCTGAAGAAAGCGATTGTACAAATCTTTATGAGATCTAGCCCATTGCTCCTCAGTTTTGGAGTGGGCTGAGGAGAAGATTTTGGATTTTTCGGCTTTAGACAGAGGAGTATAGGGAAGAATTACGTCTAGATGGTCAGAGAGGTTAAGAAAAGGAAGATTGTAAAGAGTGGCAAAAACAACCTTTTGTAGGTATTCTTTGTACAGTGAGGTATGCTTGTTGGTCACTGTAAGAGAAAACCACAAAGGTGGGTAAAGAGGAGTGTTGGAGGAAGAAAGTTTGCGTTTCTTTGAGACAGTACTGGAAGAGTCTGTCTTGGAAAGGTGGTCTCCTACCTTTAGCACAGACCTAAGGATAACCTCTTCAAACTCATCCTTAATTTTATCAAGAAAGGGAGAGTCGATTTGGGCATTCTTAGGAATAATAGTGATAAAGGAGGGAGGTGCAGGGGGGTAGAGAAATGCATCAGAATTGAGAAATCCTACTTCTGGAGATGAAGATGTACCAGAAGAGGATGAGGCTCCAGCTGAGGATGCTGGAGGGGCCTCGAAATTTTGAGAAGAAGGAAGATGAGAAGTGGAAGAAACAGGAGAGGATGAGGTAGGATGAGGAGGGAAAGGTGTGGGAGAAGAAATGGGCCTGGATCTAGGCCTTTTGAAGTGAGGTGGAGCAGGTGGAGCTGTGAAGTTAGTGGGTGGAGAAGGAGGAATGGGAGTGTTGGTAGAAGTGGGAGCAAAGGGTGGAGGATCTGAAACCACTTCTTCAGGCAAGGGAGGCAAAGGAACCAACACTGCCGGCCCTGGTGGCCCTGATTCCAACACAACTGGCCCTGATGGCCCTGACTCTTCAGCTGGCCCTGATGGCCCTGACTCTTCAGCTGGCCCTGATGGCCCTGACTCTTCAGCTGGCCCTGATGGCCCTGATGGTTCGGCCGCTGCTGCTGCCTCGGCTTCATCTGCTGGGGCTGCTGTTCCTTCTGATGATGATGCGGCTGCTGGTCCTTCTGCTGGGGCTGCTGCTGTTTGCCCGGAGGGCTCAGGTACACTTGTGTTAGGTTCCTGAGCTGCTGGAGGAGGAGGAGCTTGAGCTCCAACTGCCTGAAGGATGTCAGATAACAAATTCTTCATGGTCCCCATTTCTTGATGGAACCATGTCATGGCAGAGCGAATCTGAACAAGTTCCTTGCGGGCTGAAGCTTGGCTCAGAAAAATGGAATTCACATCAGACTGAAGTGTACAAAGCAGCTCACCCTGAATATCCAACCTCTCAATCACAGGTTTTAAATTGATGACAATTTTTTGCTTGACCTGTCTTTCAAATGGTGCGTCAGCTAAAAGGGGTACTTCAGGAGCTATAACTTTCTCTTTGCCCTTTGTAGCTGGAGGAGGTGGATCATTATCCTCATCAGAACTTGATGAACTAGCTGTCTCCCCTTCTCTGAGATCCAAATTTGCAGAATCTCTCTGTACTTCCTCCTGATCTCTGGTGGCTGGTGGTGCATCAGCTGGTTTCTCTTGGGATTGCTCCCCCTCAAGTGGAGCATCTTCTGCAACTGCACCAGTCTCCCCCTGACAGGGAGCATCCATTTCCATAGAGTCATCCTGAGGATTTTGCTGCTCTTCTTCCACTGGGCCTTCTTCAATAATGTGGCCTGATGCCACAGTCTCCTCTACAACAGGCAAGATGTCCTCTGGGAGAATATCCTCAATTCTCCTTTCAGCAAGAAGTACAACTGGCACTTCAGGAAATTCTGGATTTGCTGCTGCTGGCCTTTCTTCTTCTTCCCTTACTGCTGTTGCTGCCTCTGATTGATTTCTGGCCATAGATGGCCCTTCCTGCTCTGCTTCTACAAGGACTGGAACAGAACCTGATTCCAGTGGCAATTCGGGCATCACATCAGCTGCTTCCAACTGAGATTGAGCAACTGAAGGCTCACCAATGAGTGCTTCACCTTCTGCAACTGAGGCCTTGGACCAGACCCCATTGACTACTGAAAAGCCACTCTTCTTTAGATTTCTGGACCTGATAGCTTGGCCCATCTTCTCTACAACTGCCCCTGAGACATCTACACCGAAGTGTCTGAAGATCCTGGTAAGTAAATGGGCATAGGGCAGGGACACATTCAACTTGCTTTTAGTGTCCCAAATCTGTTCCCTGGCATATTTCATTCTCTCTATCATCACTGCGGCCATATTGATTTCCTTATTTTTAATGGCCCAGAACATTAGGTCGGAGTCAGCCTTAGTGCAAGAGGAGAAGGTTGCACTACGGGGAACCAAAATCTGACATACAATGAAGTGAAGGAGGCGATTGAAGGCACTTAATTGATTGATATCTAGCTTGCCATCCCTCATCTTGAACCCCGGCCCAACAATCCCCAAACCCTTTTCTTGGGTTTCTACTGAGTGAATCCCACTGAAACCGGATGTGCTTACTCCAAACAGCATCCTAAGCAGTTCCTGGTCGATTCTGATTAGGGTGCCCTTGACCGAAGAAACGAGGGCCCCATCTTCTTCTGTTCTTAAGCACACAAAGAACGCCTTTACCAAGTCCGGATAACTTACCTCTGAGCAAGTGGTAAGTCCTTTCCATTTCATCTG